>JASVEL010010429.1:0-149502 GCA_032618575.1 Nicotiana noctiflora
TTACAGTCTGTGTACCAGAAATCCGGATAAGGAATTCTGTTAACCCGGGAGAAGGTGTTAGGCATTCCCGAGTTCCGTTGTTCTAGCACGGTCGCTCAACTGTACTTTTGCTTTTATCTGATTTCTTTATATATTTTATTTGTGTGCTCTTATATTCCGTTTTAATTCTTAGAAGAACTGTGACGTCACGAAAACACATTTCGAGTCGCACCGCAACCAGTACGCCTGCGACTTTATTGTATTTCAGTTTCGCCGAGAGTGAGATTTGGGTCACATAAATGCACACCCGTATTTAGGAAAGTAATTTTATTTCAAATCGTGCCTAAAGAGTCTATCGTCTGTTTAACTTTGGGAAAAGACCATGAAATTCGCTAAACAGTCCTTCCAAGTCTAAGTTCTCATGACACTTATTTGAGGGCCCCGCAATTATATATTTTATGCAACGAGGGTCGTCTCATTTCTTTAAGGTCGAACCTAACATGACTATGATTTTTATTTAAGCGATCTCTACAAATGAACAAAGGTCCTAATTTATTTTTGAAGGGAGGCTGTTTTAATTTTGTAGTTAAATGAGATTCAAGCTTTTGGACTTCAAATGAGCCCAATATAAAAGAGGTCGAGTGAACATGACTTAAAGCCCATCCGAATACCAACCTTTCGTATGTTGCTCTACAAACTCCAATTTTCATAACATGATTAGGTAGATACTTATAGATCCTAAGTAGTAATTAATTCGTCCTTTTCTGAATGTAAATCTGCCTAAGTATTAATGACATTCGCTTCTATTTAACGTGAATCTCCATCGCATAAACTACTTCTTATCTTGTCAACATTAATTTAAACAACACATTAATTATCTTATAAAAGGGATTGAGACGGAGTTGTTAGTTTGTGAATTCATTCCTAAGTATGACTCTAATATCAACCTCAATGGCATAGGCAAAAACTAAAATTAACACTATAACTACTAAACATTAAACAACTAAATTTACTGTACGATTAAGCAATAACATAAAGCTTCTACTATTAGCTACTCATTACCCAATTTTCAACGTGACAATTTACACCTGAAACAGTATTATTCATAGTCCAGTATTAACAAGCGTTGAGTTTGAACTATCTTATCTAATTTCAAATGCAAGTTCATTTATGATGAGTCTATCTCTTCAACATTACAAATATCAAATGAAAACAAAGACATCATATTGTAAAAATAGCATCACTTGATTCTGCATAACAGTATAGGTGCAATTGTCGAACTTCCTATTGCCAGGGGGTAAAGTATACCTGGAAAATTTGAAAACAGTGAGGCAAAGACAGGGTCAGCAGTAGCAATGAACAACAGCAACAGCAATGCAAGCATGTACCAACAACACAATCCAAGTGCAGCTCAAAACAGTCGATAACCTAGGGCCAATTGTAGCAGAACCAAACAGTCACACCAAGTAACAACCAGTAAAGAACCACGACCAGCAGTAACAACAATACAACTACAGCAACAAAGGACCAACCAGCAAACAAACCGACAGCAGTAACCAAACTCAACACCAACAGGGGTCCAAACACCACAACACTCAGCAATAGCCGAGCACAATTAACAGCAGTCTTCACAACAAACAGTACAACCACAAGAAACAGCAGTAACAGAAGAACAAGAAGCCACAGCAGGAGCACCCAGTAGGCAGTGAATACCCCTCTATTCGTATGAGTCTAAGTGAATATTTATGCTGTGAATGTATATCCAGTGTTCTCTTTCTGTGTGTGTAGGAATATTTCTCTCTATATTTTCGAATCTCCTACTGTGTGTCCTCCTCCTTCACTGTTTCAGATTAGTGCTCTACTTATAGCTAAAACCCCTCCCCCTAATGGTACAAAAGACCTTAATTTAAACCCCTTTGCCCATCCCTCTCCCTGCTGAACCCATCCCTCTGTTTCAGCCACTAAGTTTTGCTTAAGTATGGGTTTTAATTAATTAAAATGAGAAGTGCAGGGCATTTAATAGGAAACCCTGCTGTAACAGCAGGTTCCATTTAGCTATCCTTAGGTGCATTGCACTCTACTAGCTAACCTAATTCCTGACTATAAGCAGCTATAACCAAGATATCCTTAATTCAAAATTAAACGATTACTCACAATTATCAAACCAAGTAAAGGTTCGGATGTAACTAGGCAATTCTAATGGCATTTCTGCCAACATGTTAACAATCGAGCCTGCGACGATATTCGTTTAAACAACTACGATCTATACGATCGATAACGACTAATCGACATCTCCAACTATATCTTACGGGCAGACTCGGGGTCAACAATCCATTTCAACAGTGCTAATATTGTCTGGTATAGTAAAGTCTACGAAATTAAACGACGACACTCAATATCGCATACAATTTAACAAAAATAACAGAAAAGTTTGACCAAATAAAGGTCGGATTGGAGAAGAAGAGAAAAAAAATTGAAATTAACATAAAATTAGATAAATGAACACTACACTAATGTAATGAGCATATCAACAATACAGAAAGAGAAGAATAGGATACCTCCGAAAAAGAAATTGAAATCAGACAGACCCGGCTCCAAAGGATTCAATTCTGCACCTTTTGAAGTAAACGGAGTCTAATTGAAGTGTTTTTCAAACGAAAAACACTCCAATTAGAGTCCGTTGCCTTCCAGTGCCACCGACTCGAACACAATCCCTAATTTTTAAAGCTAGGGTTCTCGAGGCTCGGATTTGGGGTTTGAGTGTTTGGGCTTGATTCGAACCAAGGGAAGGCTGGGAGGGGTATGAGGGAGGCCTAGGGATGCTATGGTGAGAGGTTGGGGCGGTTTGGTATGGGTTGGAGTTTGACTCGAATCTTTAGACGAAGATTCGAAGATTTCCGGAATGATTCGAGGCAAGGGAGGGCTGGATTCGTAATGGGGAAGGTGAGGGGGGATCTTAGGGTGTAAAATTGGTGACGTTTGGCTCACCGGAACCGCCGTGAGGCGATTTCCGGTGGGCGGGGCATGGCGGTAGCAAGCGGCATTATAGGGGTCTCTGGCGTTAGAGAGATAGGGGTTAAGGGGGAAATGAAATGGGGAAAACGGGTTTAGGGGGGTCTTTGGTATTTTGGTATATTAAAAATGCGATAATCAATCTCAGCCGTTAGATTAAAATATCCAACGGCTGTGATTGATTTGTCAAACAAAACGGGGCTGGGCCGACGGGTATTGGGCATATTTCTGATGGGTTTTGGGTTATGGAATTTGGGTGCAGTTAAGTTGGGCTTGAAGATTAAAATACACTAAGCCCCATTTCGATTTCCTTCTCTTTTATTTGATTTTTTTTTCTTTTATTTTCTTTTTAATTCCTAATTTATTAAAACCCAAAAACTCTAAAATACATTACAAAAATCAAATTAGTTTTATAAGAATACTAATTAAGTTCTTATTATAATTAAATTAAACTAAAAATCACACAATTGGGACATTAAATGCTAAAGATACAAAAATACATATTTTTTTGTGATTTTCTATTTTTGTCAAATAAACTTGATTACTTTCAATCGTAAATTAAAACCTAAGAATGCAAACGCAATATATTTTTGTATTTTTCTTAATTTAAACAATCAAACATGCATACACAAAGGATACAAATAATAAGAAAATTAACACAAAAATCCACAGATATTACAACGATACAAAAACAATTTTATTTTGAATTTTTGGGAGTAAATCTCATGTAGGGCAAAAATCACGTGCTCACAGTGTCGTGACCCTATATTTGTGAATCTTTTTGCGCACTAACGTCCCTTTTGTTGGGGGCGCTACATCTTTAAATAGAAGTAGGTGTTTCTATAGCAAGCAATGTTGGTTGTGACTAGTGCCGCATCTTCCTTTCAGCTGACTTGGTAAGCCCCGCTTCATTTCGGGGTCCTGTTTCATCTGTTTATCATGTACTTTGTATTTGAGGTATAGCCGGAGCCTTGTTGCTAGCATTTCCATATTATTCTTCAGTTGTATTTAGAGGCTCCATAGACAGGTTGTGGGTGGAGTTTGATAATGGGGAATTGAATTAGAAATATTGATATTTGGCAAAGATGTATAAAATTTGTAATAAATTTTGAAATATATGAATAAAGTAGCTAATGGAAATGAAATGGAAGTCGCTAATTATGAATGAATTTGCAAATGAAAATGAAATGGAAGTTGTTAACGATATATGTATAAATTATGATTAATGGAGTCCATCTCCTCCTTATTCATGAATTAGTTTGGGTAGAATAAAGCCTAACAGGCTTGCTCAGTCGGGTTTACTTAGTTGAGTGTCGTTCGCGCTCTTCGGTTTTGGGGGCATGACAGGAGCGCAGGTACGGCTCCGCTTCTACGTGAGCTCAGCTGCTTCTGTGGTCATAAAGGCCTGGAAACTTGCTTGCTTTTGTGGAGGTTGGCACGCAGGTGTGAAGGCCGCTTCTGCAGTCCAGCGATCGCACCTGCAGAAAAATCTCGCTCCTGCGATTTCCCTCTCACTTATGCAGTGTCGCTGATGCAGCCTTATATCTGTAGATTCAATCCATGGCTTGGTTAGCAAAGTCCGTAGATGCGGACTCTTACTCGCAAATGTTATCCCACATATGCGGTTTCTTGTCCGCATATGCGGAAGTCTGGCATAATCATTTAAAGCGAGGGTATGACCATTTTCTTCATATCATGAGTTCTAGACTTCGATTGTGGGAGCTTCTTTTTGGGGTTTTTAATTAAGTCAACTGGGTAAATGTTCTTCACTTAGAATTTAACATATTCCATGATTTTATCTTTATTTTTATCATTTAAATTGTGTTTGGGGTTGAGGAAAATGTTGGTTTTTGAAGAAAATTTCTAAAATAAAAAATCATGATTTAAGGGATCAAATGATATCGAAATTTGATAATTTTTATATGGTTGAACTCGTATTAGAATGGGTATTCGGGTTTTAAAAAATTTGTCGGATTCTGAGGTGCGAGCTCGAGGATCGACTTTTGGACCCATTTTTGGATTTTGCTAAAGATTAAGACTTTAAGATCCGAAATAGTTTTTATGTGTTTTATTTCTGATTTGAAGTTATTTTGGTTACATTTGAGCCGTCCGGAGGCTTTTCACCTGAGAAGTTCATTTTAGAGTACTGGTTTGCCGTCTTTGAGGTTAGTATCTTGCCTAACCTTGTGTGGGGATTTTTCCCTAGTATTTGAGTCTTCTATGCCGATTGTTGACTGCTTACGTGAAGTGACGAGTATGTGCTCAGACTTATTTGTGAAAATTGGCTCTTTAGGGTTTTTAGGTCCTTATATTCACTAAGTAGGAAGTTGTTCTTGAAGAGTAACTACACCTCCCTAAGCACTTTAATACATACATTTTAATATTTAAACCCCATACTTATGTCAAACCAAAATTCCACCTTCACATTAATGTAAATTACCCCATTCCTCTTTAAGCACACTTACGTCAAGAGCCACCACTTATCAGGGAATTTTTTTTCACAACAATCCAACTATATTTTTGTTCTATCCAAGTGGCTCTTCCTTTTTCAATACAGTGCACCTTTCTCCTTATTCAATTAATTCCACACAAAAGCCAAATCAACCACCCACACTTTAACTTTTATAAAGTTCATAACAATTTAAGTGCTCATGAGAGGTGAAAATGTTCAAATAGATGGTTAATTCAAACAAATGGATAAGGCTTGTAATGTGGTTGCCAAAGAAAAAGGATTATAGGATCAAAGAAGATAACTACGATACATAACAATTAGGTGGATAAAATATACATATCTGGCTCAACAAGAAAATGCCTATATCACTTTCAAGACTGAACAACACTACTATTTCGCTTTGCAAACACACAAGGCAAGTTCTAAGCATCAAATGCAATGCACTGAATAATGCAAAACCTTACACACACATGCCGCATAACTCACTCAGGATTGGATTTATAGACACTCTAGTCAAAGCAGTTAAGCAAAGTTAAGATAATACAATTTAAGGCACTTCTACAAGAGTTAGAAACTGAGCATAAGCGTCACAACCAAAGTACTCACTATTCTCAAGGCATAACAAAGTCAAAAGATATTGTTTCAATTCAAAACACAACACAATGGCTCCTACTCCCAAAAAAACTAACTACACCCGGTTCAGATAAAACCCTTGGAAAAGAACCGTGGCCCAAAGAAAAACCAAGGGGGAGTTACTACACTATCTAAAACAAAACAAAAAAATCTTTTTGGAATTGTTTTTAGACTTACTTCCCTCAAGAAAATTGTTTAATAGATCCATCATCGGGAAAAGTCCAATCTTTGCTATTAAAAAAAATTCTTCATTTAAACGAACACAACTAAAATAGCATAGAAAGTCACCCAGACAATCTCCTCACCCCACACTTAAAATTGTGTATTATCCTCAATGCATACCATACTAATAATAGGGTAAAAGAAACTCCCTAGTAGGCCAAAGGCCGAAGCACTTGCAACTCATGGGGTACTCAGACTTCTCCCAAAACTTGGTCCTTCGTGCGGGTACCTCACACTTAGTTCCAACCATTTGGTTTGTTGTTGCATCCTTCCAATACCTATTCTTTCCATGCTCCTAGAAAATAAAAATTGACACTACAAAAATAATACAATTAAAAAAATAAAAAAATAATTGGCACAAGCGCTTGATTTAACGTCGCGGAACGATGCGAATAACTTTTTGCCTCTACCTCGAGCTTATGAATTGAACCCCAAGTTTTGATTCAAGCTTATAATTATGGTCATGGGGCGGTGGAACATATCTAACTGGCCCAAGGAAATAATGTAGTTTTCTGCACTCCTTGGCCTTTGTATAAGGTATGTAATCCCTACTTTCTCGAAAGAAGAATTCCAGAATATATGCACCTTGTTCCTCATTCCTTGACTCTTTGATTGGTTCAGATGACTCTATTTCCATATCATCATCCAAACATAATGTGAAAAAATGCTTGGAGAGTGGACCAATGCGCTCAAACACATGAACTTCAGGATTTTCAACATCCTCAACATCAATGATACTAGAGTCAACAAAATTTGTATCCTCAATGTCCTCGGCTAACTCTAGTCTCACTTCTTCAACATTGGCATCCTCAAATTGTAGTTGGCTAGGTTGTTGATATTCTACTCTGACCTTCCCAATTAACACCTCAATTTCATGCTCTTCTTAGCTACTATCCTTAATATTGGCTTGTTGAGCATTAAGAGCTCTAACCACTTGACTCAATTGAGCATCCAACTTGCGAATAGTTGCCTCTTGCCTTTCTATATGCATTTGCTTTTCATTATTTTGTTTCAGAAGGCACTTTAACACATCTTTGATCTTCTTCAGGTCTGCATTCCCAGGTTCTTTGTTCCTATTAACTTCACAAGAAAAGGTAGAACCATCATAGTAAGGTGTTGGGAGAAGATAAGAAATATAAGAACAACTATAAAAGTGACCATTTTTACCACCACTCACATCACACGTATTCCACAAAAAACGATTGAGGTGGTGCACATAACTCGCTCTCATGAACGTTTTGAAAATTTTTTTCCACACGTGGTTTCTTCACAATATGTATGGAGATCAATAATAGAATTATCTACACCTAAATTCCCATAATTCCAAGATGTCATGTTTCTCACATCAACAATTATAAAAAAATACAAATAAAATAAAAGTTCAAACTTGAACCCTAGCAATACATATACCTATAACTACACCGTTAGTTCCCCGACAACAAAGCCAAAATTTGATCACGCCCAACTCTATTCTTAAAAAGGATAAGCGGTCGCTGCAAATATAATCCGGTTTAAATCGAATCCCACAGAGAACTAAGGCGTATGTGTATCTGTTTAATATCACCCAAAAGACAAGATTGAAAATAAATAAACAGCTAAAAACTAACTATGCTTGAATTGTAAATAATTGGAATAAAGGTCTAAGGTAATGGTTTCCCCGTTGTTGATTTCCTTGGTTGTATATTTATTATAGCTGTGACTTAGTTGCTTCTATCAATCATGAACTCTCCAACTATCATAAATCTCTCTCAAGCAACTATAATAATTTACTAGACGCACTCTCTCAAGCTACGTTAGCTAGATTTAACATTACAGTTCACTTAGATTGCACCCGAGGTATCGTTATCTCTAGTCCAACCTCTAAACCCTTGGTTATGACTCTCGCCGATACTCTGAGAGTGATGTTGTTCAAACAACTACCTAAATATGCACTCTCTCTCAAGCAGATACATAATAAAGAGGGACGTCTAATTAAGGATCCTTCAATTAACCACAATCAAAATATAGTTGAACAAATAGAGATTAAACTAATTCAAATCTATAGTAATGAGGGACGTCTAATTGAGGATCCTTCAATTAACCACAATCAAAATATAGTAGAACAAATAGAGATTAAATTAATTCAAATTTATAGTAATTATAACAACCAATTCATCCCCGACGGGTTTCACCAAAACATTAGACTAGAAAAGTTGGCTACTCATAAAAATAACAAAAATCACAAAAGAATTCATATTCAAAGGTAAAAGAACAAAGAAAAAGATTAAAGATTGATGCCCAATGATCCTCCTTGCCTCTTGCACTTTCTTCTAATGTTTTTCACTTCCAAAAATCATTCCCCTTTTTTCTTGGCCGACTTCCTTCGTTTAATATAAGGTTTAGGGCTTAAAATCCCATATTTTACACTTTGGTCCATGAAGTTTACGCGTCCTGCCACGGTCCTACCGCGGTTACGCCAGGACCGCAGCAAGAGTGGCCTTCAGAATCTGCAGCAATTTTTTGCAGCGATCCTACCGCGGTTACGCCCGAACAGCAGCAGACCAGCTTCAGTTCTAGTTTTGTCCCTTAGTTTGGTGTACTTTGTGGATATTGTATGATTGACCGCATTTTCTCCATAATTGATCCCAAAAGTACTCCATAGACTTCTTTTATTAGATATAGCCTGCAAAGTATGAAAAACACCAATCAGAGCATTTTGTTATCACTTTTTACCGTAAAAGCTATACAAAAATATGGTTCTTTAGGGCCTAATTATAGTCTAATTTACCTATTATCAGTATATCAGAGGTAAAGGTGTTTCCCCGGTGCTTGATTTTGAAGTTGCTCGATATGCCCATAGCACCTCGGGCAACGCTTCTCTCCATTTTCCCTTGGCACTGTCCAGTTTCTTCTTTAAGTAATGGATGATGATTTTATTCGTCGATTCGACCTGGCCATTTGCACATGGATGGTAAGGCATCAACAAGATTCTCTTAATTTTCTAATATTTAAGGAACTATGTTACCTTGCTCCCGATGAACTACCTCCTATTGTCGCACGTTATTTTAGATTGGATTCTGAATCGGCATATGATGTGATACCATATGAAATTGATGACTTCCTTTTTACTTATTTTTTTGAAGGCTTGCACTTCCACCCATTTTGAAAAGTATTCAGTCACAAATAAAATGAATCTAGCCTTACTTGGTGCCGTCGACAAAGGGTCGATGATGTCTATTCCCCATTTCATGAATGGCTAGGGTGATAAAATGGAATGTGGTTTCTCGCCAGGTTGGTGGATCATGGGAGCGAATCTATAGCATTTGTCATATTTTTGGACAAATTCTCTAGTGTCTTTTTCCATGTTGTTCCAATAGTAGCCTATTCCGACCACCTTCCGGACCAAGGAGTCGGTGTCAGACTTATTTCCATAAGTACCCTCGTAGATCTCTCAGAGTACATAATCTATGTCATCTGGCCTTAGACATACCGCCAGGGGGCCATTGAAAGTTCTCCTATACAGAGTCTCAGTTTCATCAAGCGAGAGTTGGGCTGCTTTGGTTCGCGGGGCCCTCAATTCTTTTGGATATGTGTGCAGCTTCCCATCTTTTAAATAGTCAATATGCTTATTTCTCTAATCCCATGTTAGACCGGTTAAATTAATCTCTACGTGACTTCCTCGACCACTGATTTAAACAATTGGACAACAACTATGGAATGTTGGTCCTCTTCTTCAGCAGAAGATCCCAAATTCGCGAGGGCATCTGCCTCGTTGTTCTGCTCCCGGGGTACATGGACTAAGGTCCATTATTTGAAGCGATGCAATGCTATTTTGATTTTGTCCAAGTACTTGTGTATCCTGTCTTCTCGAGTTTCGTAGATCCCATTCACCTGGCTTACTAAGAGGAGCGAATCGCATTTCACCTCGACGGTCTCGACTCCCAAGTTTTTGGCCAGTTCTAAACCTTGAATCATAGCCTCATACTCGACTTCATTGTTAGTCAATTTTATGATTTTATGGATTGCCTGATTACGCCGCCAACGGGCGGCTTTAGTACTATACCAAGCCCAGATCCTCTTATATTTGTGGCGTCGTCTGTGAACAGGGTCCATACTATGGAAGACGTGTATTTTTAATAGAAGTTCCCTCGCTACCTCTAGTACGAGGGATGGCGAGAAATCGGCCACGAATTCCGCAAGAATTTGGGACTTGATGGCCATTCGAGGTTGATACTCCATATCATACCCTCCGAGTTTGATAGACCATTTGGCCAATATGCCCGATATCTCAAGTTTATGCAGTATGCGTCAGAAGGGGTACATCGACAGAACACATATACGATGGCATTGGAAAGAAGGCTTTAGCTTTCGCGAGGCGCTTATCAGCGCGAGAGCCAATTTTTCTAGATGGGGATATCGGGTTTTGGCTTCCCCAGGGTTCGGCTTACATAATAAATAGAAAATTGTGTACCTTGCTCCTCTCAAACCAATATGCCGCTTACCACTATTTCAGATATAGACATGTACAAGTTTAGTGTTTCGTCATCTTTTTGCGTGTGCAGCAAAGGTGGACTAGTCAGGTATCATTTTAGTTTCTCTAAAGCATGTTGTCATTCTGGAGTCCATTCGAAGTTGCTCTTTCTTTTGAGCAAAGAGAAGAAATGATGGCTTTTGTGTGATGACCTTGATATAAATCTGCTTAGGGCCACTATCCCCCCTATTAGCCGTTGGACGACCTTTACATTGTTCACCACCGTGATTTCTTCGATGGCCTTTATTTTGTTTGGGATTGATCTCGATCCCCCTGTTTGAAACAATGAAACCTAGGAATTTTCCCGAACCCACTCCCAAGGCACACTTCTCGGGGTTGAGCTTCATGTTGTAACTTCTGAGGATGTCAAAAGTTTCCTGCAAATGAGTCAAATGGTCCTCTGCGCAGGGACTTAAATAGCATATCATCAATATATACCTCCATTGATTTACCTACTTGGTGCTCGAACATTTTATTAACTAGGCACTGGTACGTTGCCCCTGCATTTTTTAGCCCGAAGGGTATTACATTGTAGTAGTAGGTACCATACTTTGTGATGAACGAGGTTTTTTCCCTGACCCCGAGGTTCATCTGGATTAGATTATACCCCGAGTAGGCATCGAGAAAGGTGAGGGTCTCGTGGTCGATGACAACATCGATCAGACGATTGATATTAGGCAATGGGAAGGAATTCTTGGGGCACGCGTTATTCAAGTCTTTATAATCTACGCACATTCTTAGCTTGTTTCCCTTTTAGGTACTACTACTACGTTGGCCTGCCATTTAGGGTACTTTACCTCTTTAATGCATCCGATTTTAAGAAGTTTCATTATCTCTTCTTTGATGAAGTTATGGTCTTATGTCCTGCTTTAAGGTTTGAATTTGGGATCAACGCTTAGCCTTTGGGAGGTTATTTCTGGTAGAATTCCTATCATATCTAAGTGGGACCAAGCGAAACAGTCAATATTGTTACCAAGAAATTAAATGAACTCTTTCCTGAGTTTGGGGGTTAACCTCGTTCCCAGGTATACCTTGCGATCCGGGAGGTGTTCGATTAAAATAGTCTACTCCAGCTCTTCGACTGTCAATTTAGTCGCGTCCGATTCTTCGGAGGTGACAAAGGTTCGAGGAGCAAAGAAATCTTCTTCATCATCCTCAAGGGTTTGTGTGTTCCTGACCTCGTCCGAGATCGGCCACATGGGGATCGACGCCTTATGGTGGACTACGAATATTTCTTTCGCTGCCCGTTGTTCTCCATGTATGGTCGTGATGTCGTCTATCGTGGGAAACTTTATCACCTTGTGTAAGGTTGGTACTGTCCTCATGTTGTGTATCCAAGGCCTGCTGAGTAATGCATTGTACCTCATGTCGATGTCGATGGCTTGGAACTCGATGTTCTAAATTATGTCGAACGTGTCGATCGGGAGCGTGATCTCTCCTTTTGTTAATTCACCGTTAATATTGAAGCTGTGGATGACTCGATGGACAGGGGCGACTCGATCGAGCAGCCCCAGTTGTTCTACTACCTCTAATCTAATTATGTTGGCCGAGCTGCCTGGATCCACGAGCACGTGTTTTATCCTGGTATTATTTAAATGAAACGAGATCACCAATGCGTTGTTGTGCAGTTCTATTATGGCCTCGAGATCCTCCTCGATGAATGCGAGGGTGTCTTCGGGCACACAATATTGTGCCGGCCCCTCTTCTGTGGTAGGCTTTCTCGTCCGTTTGAACATGGGTTCTTGGGGAACGTCGGTTCCTCCAATAATCATATGGACGTCATGTCAGAGGGTATCCCCTTCTGCCCAGGTTGAGTTCGGTGGCGTACTGACATCTGGAGTACTCATGTCCTTCTCTTTGCTGTTTTCAAGGCTGTTGTTCTTCGCTCTGTTCACCAAGCCAGACATTTTGTCCTGAAATCAAAGATCTTGGACCAGAAAAAGTGTGAAAGGCAACTTGCGTTGTGTAATGAAACCAGCAAGAAAATAATCACAATTATTTTTAGCCCCACGATGGGCACCAAACTGTTTACCGTAAAAGTGGTAATAACAACTAAATTTATTGATGGGACTCTAAAAATATGTGATCTATTTTTATGCTAGTTGTTTAAGTAGTTGATGCTAGATATGTGAAGCTTAATGGAGAAATACGAACTAAAGCAGAGTTATAATCAAATCGAGGGGCAAGTTATTCGGGCCTCAGACTGACTGATGAGGGGCCTCGAGGTTGATGCCTGGGCTCGGGCTCGAGCTATCGGGGAAGGGCTAACAGTTAGGATAAATCAAGGGAGGCTCTATATGACCAATAACAATCAATAAACGAAGAACAAATATGAGAATAATAAGCAACAGTGTCGGGAAAATATATTAGAGAGAAAAAAGAGAGTTCTAGTATATTTCGTGTAGAATAGTTGGAGCAACAAGGTTTACAAAGTGTCAAGCATTCCCTTATATAGGAGGGAAACTTCCAATATAGTACAAGATACAATAATGATAAAGAAAGCGGGATGGGACAACCAGATAACATCACGCTATGTAAATATCAGATGCGTTCCTTGGGAACTTCCCTCTCCCGTATTATAGCCGTTAGTACGCAACGCCCCCGGGGCCGGTACCCGACGACTCTCGAGGGTGGATCTCGACCTCGGCTTCGAGCCTCGAGAAGCATGACCGCGAGGCGACCTAATAACGGGAAAATCGGGCCCTCGGTTTTACTGCATATATAAAAAAATATTAGAAATTAATATTAAAACTCATCTTCTTCATCTTTTTATTTTCTATCTTAAGCACCATTGTTGCTACCACTATGTTTGCTTGTGAGAAAGTTTTTGAACAACACCAAAATTCAACCACACCATCTAAACAACTAGACGAAAATAATCGAGCAACAAATTGAGTTTAATAACCTAATAATCAACACGATCCAATTGAATTTCAAGCTTTTTTTGATACCCAACAATGGAAGATTGTAGATTTTCTCACCAAAACTTCAATACTATTGTTTAAACTTTTAAATCTATCACTAATTAATAGTTTTCATAATATTTGGACAATAAACCAACAGAATCCGCTCAGTTTTAGATCTCAAATTGATATGTTCTTCAAAAATTCTGTTTGGGGAAGAAAATGAGGAGGAGAGTGGTGAGGAAGAAAACCAGTGGGAGGGGGAAGGGTTCATGTGGGCGGGGAGACAAAAATGGGATTTTTACGGGTTTCACATGCTTTTTTGTGTGTGTAAACACGTAATGCTATCTGGTCAAAAGTAGTGTGTTAGACACACTTTTGAAAGATTGAGTGTCTAAAAGGTTTCCCGCGAAAAAAAGATGTGTAACAGAGATTTTGCTGCAAGGTTGATGGGTACACTATGTATTTTACTTTTCAATTCAGATGAGATAATTTAACTTGGCACGAAATTTAAGAAAAAAAGTAAGACTTTTGAAACTTATGGTCCTAAAAGGTTAAAGGATAAAAGCTTTGTAGAGCCATGACGTTTGAGTGGTTATAAAAGCTTCTCATGAAGGGTAAAATGAAGAATTTAAAGTTGAATTATTTTCTATTGTAAAATTGTGATATTCTTTATTGAACAGACTAATGAAAAAATTGTATCATCTAAATTGATACAGAAGGAGTATGTGAATAAACAAATTTAAAAATTACTCACATTGTCTAATTTGTTTGGCACTTTTTTGGTTATGCTTCGAATAACCTCAAGCAATGCTGTAAGCCGCTTCATATAGAACCACCAAAAAATATAGTACCTCCGAGAATATTGAGAAAATCGAAAAAAATCAAAACAAAATTGAGATAAAAAACTCGAGCTGTGCACAACCCTACTTAAGGCCATGACTTGTATAATTATATTTCTCTCGTTCTAGCTACTTATTCGATCAGTATAATTTTTTTTGGCTTATAAATCATAAAATTTATTGTTTATCTATATATACGCCCCTTGTTGGTGGTATAAAATAATACACCAATTAGTATAATAATTTATACAAGAATTAGTTATACATGCGTTAAAATAGAAACCAAACATTGGATAAAGCTATACCAAATTACATACCATCATTATTTTCTTTATACATCATACAAACAAGCCCTAAAAGAACATAAAAGTCATTCAACGGGGTTAGCACTTAATTATTAGTTTAGGTGCTTTGCAAGTTTGTTATAATCCTTCAATTATGTTGGCAACCAATTTTAGATGTCCTTGTTTATGTC
Organism: Nicotiana noctiflora; assembly: GCA_032618575.1. NCBI lineage: Eukaryota > Viridiplantae > Streptophyta > Magnoliopsida > Solanales > Solanaceae > Nicotiana > Nicotiana noctiflora. The sequence continues at coordinate 15,029 of JASVEL010010429.1, forward strand.
AGAAGTAAAAGCCCTTATCCAGAAAAAAGTCGAGAAGTAAATCAACAAAATTGAAGGAAAACTGAATAAGAGCATACACTAACTAAAAATGATAATGAGAGGTTAAGAAACAAAGTACTTTGACATGTACACTCCAGCGCCCTCCTGTAATGCTGATCTCTAACTTCTACACAGGCTCTTTCCGACTTTTCCCCCCTTTCCCGTCCCCACTCCCACAACTAGCAGTGCCCAGAAAGAGATTGGGAGAGATAGCTCAAGGACTCGTGATAATAGAATACATTGCCAGTAATTGAGGGGTTACCATGCATGTTAATTGCTGTGCATTTGGGTTCTGGTTCAAGGCACTAATCGCTCAACTCATTATCAAGAAAATTGATATCAGAATCATCATCTGTAGCTGTACCAGTATTGTCAGGATTAACTTCCAGGGGTTCTGCTTCACCAGCTAAAGTTACCATCTCCAATGATTCCTTCCTTAAGTCTGCATTTCCACCATCATGGTCCATGAAATCATTCTCATACTCATCTAGTTCCATTTCATTATAAAGCACTTCCTGCAATATAATCCAGTTGATAAGATCACAGAAGTAACCAAAAGAGTTTGCTGTGTCAAGAGAGGGAATTAATAAGTTAATAAGACGAGAACTGAGAGCATTCTAATTTACCAAGTGACAATCAGAAACCCTCAACAATCCTCATCCTACTTCAAACAAAAAACTCCTAAACAAGGGTGCAAAAAAATAAAATAAAGGGGATCATTGGCTGAGTTTCCCACTCCCCGCCCCACCTGACCACTATATTAAGTTTTTATTTTTCCTACAAGCATCTTTAAATTCTCGGATGATGTTACAGTTCCATACCAGAAGATACAACTTATTACATGAGGCATCAGACCTAGTGTATTACTAAAAGAGATGCATTGACAAAAGCAGAAACACTTGGGACTTATCAATGGATCATAGGACTTATCAAAGGATGGGGACACTAATTCCATAATTCCAAGGGTAGATCTTGAGCTAAAAATTACAAAGAACAAAAGGAAACTCAAAACTAGATGGTTGGACTAATTTTCTTTGTAAACCAAGTCCTCCATTCCAAAGAAATCGGTAATACAAAAATGTCTATCTCAATGGTAATGCAGAGTTGTCAATAAAGCAAATTGTCAGACTACTGTCATCAATTGAACTCTTCAGAGCAGAAAGTTGCTTAATTAGTACCTCATCGTCTTGCAAAACTGGTTTCTCTGACTCCACAATCCAATCATACAGCAAATTTTCTTGCAGAACACTATCGAGGAAAATTGGGTCATAGGACATTTTCCTTATCTGTCGATCCCTAAGTCTCAGGTTATAGTGGACGTATGTAACATCGTTTAATCTTTTCTGTGCTACACGGTTGTGCCTCTGACTGTGGATCTGATCATATAAACTCCAATTATGCTCACACCCAAAAGATGAACAAGTCTGACTAAGTATTCGTACAGCTATACGTTGGAGCTCTAAACAATTTATCCCATGTTGTTGCCACCAAGCAGCTACAAAAACATATTTACTGTCAGTATAATTTGCAGTGGGGAAGTGTTTTAGATTGCTATCCACAAACTGTGGAGAGCAATTTTGTGACATTAGAACTGAGAGAATGATTACTTATAATATTTACCAGGATTAAGCTCCGTTCTGGTGCTAAGTGCCAAATCTGTACCAAAATCAGCTTTAGCAGAGTTGAAATCTGATATCTGAAGGATCACATCAAACAAATAATTACACACATAAAATAGACAAAGAAGTTTATTATCCAAACAGGAAGGGTATGAAAACAAAAAAGGAATCCTCACTTGCATGGATGCAGAAATTCTTCTTGCATTGTCTGGCTCCAATCGCACAATGCATGCGTTCAGTCCACGCACAATCTCTGGATGCTACAAGTATACACACATTCAGAAAAAGGTATAACTGAAGTTGGACTGCAAAAATTCCGAAGTAAGAGTTCTCTCCTACCGGAACAAAATCAGGACGATACCGGTATGATGGATTCAGAAAGTGTGCTGCTAGATAGAGAGGATGATGAGATAATGAATTCCAGTGGCTGTCTATGATATCCAAAATGTTCCGATATTTGCCCTCATCGTCATTATGATTGGTTTTGACAGCAAGTTTTGCCTGGTATACATTGTTGTAAATGAAGGGTATTGAATGGCTTTCGTTGCTATTGATTTTTTGAAGCACTTCTAAAATTGGATCCACTGATTTCCTAACATACTGCATTTTCCTCCAGAAGGTGGCATTTAGTACAATTTTCTCCACCTCTTTACCATCTTCCAGCTTTGAATAACGGGACGAAAGCCATTTATTTGACTGGAACATCCTCTTAAGACCATTTCTGTGGTCGAACAAGCTCTGAACAGTAGTGAAGGTTGAAGAATATCGGGTAAAAGAGGGTTTTAAGAGTTCCTGTCCAGCTGTAAATTCTTTTTTCATGAGACTTAACAACCAGAAACTATTGTAAATGAACTTGGTGACTTTTTGGCCCTTTTCCATGCATTCTCTGACCCATTTTATTTTCACAAAGTCTTCAAGGATGCGATCAATACAATATGCAGCACAAGGAGTCCAAAATAAATTTCTTCTTTTCTCTTCAAGCATCTTTCCAGCAGCTTGATAATTCGGATTATTCTGAGTTATCACCTATGTATATATATTTTACGCACATAGTGGGGTAGGAGAGTCAGGTGATGCAAGATCAAAACTTAAGAAATTAAACATGAGATGGAAGAAAGCAACACCTTACCTGCACGACATTTTCCTCGCCCATGTCTTCCACCACTCTGTCTAGCAGCTTAAAGATATATGTTGCATCTTCAACTACATCAGTGGCATCAACCGAGCAAACAAAGTACATACCATGGGGACAAGAAACCAGAACATTGATTAAAGTTCTACCCTGTGTATCTTGCCAACTGTCAGCCAAAATAGAACAACCTGTCACAGCCCAGGAAGCTTTGTACTCAGAAAGATAATTTCTGATGGATACGATTTCATCTTGTAGAAACCGTCCAGATAATACTCGGCTAGAGGGTCCTACTAGACCTTCTCCATATTGACCAACCAATTCCAGCATTTTCTGGAAATAAGGAGAGCTTGCTGCATGTGGAGAAATTCCAGCATGATAGAAGAACTTGCAAATTGAAGATAAGACTTCCTTGCGGGATTTTTTATTTGAACATACTTTCACATGTTTTCCAGAAGCTAGAAATAGAGACTTTGGCTCTCTTGTACCCAATGTATCATACTTTGGCCTTTTTAACAAAGATTCAGACCCAATACCAGGGGACATTCCTTTGAAACTTCTCTTACAGCCTCTGTCCAGTCTTTTATCTCCAATCAAAAGTTTTTCATTACTCATATGGTGGTGTAGTGCCTCTTCTTCTTGGTCTTCATCTTCCTCTTCATTATCTGAGTTCATATAGAAGGACGATAACTCTTTAGTATGAGGGCGTCTATGCCTCCTTCCTGTACGATGCCACTTCATGTTCTCTTTTATTCTAAGATATACTTCCTCAGGAGCACTCTTACAGGGTGCAACTTCTCCTGGTATTCTCGCTAGATGTTGCTTAAACCGATTGATACCTCCACTGACTATTTTTTCACAATAGTTGCATTTTACCTTTTTCTTCCTCTCATCCTGAGGGACACCATGTTCCCAACCAGGATCAACATACCCAAGTGATCGAAGAGGAGTCAAATTTATAACCAATCCCTTGTCATTCATCAACTGCTTCCCTTTACTTCTATACCCTATGTGATCTTCCTCCTCGGCATCATCACTGGCATGAAAATTTAAATATGCTTGTTCATCATATTCAACATGCCTTGGCTTCTTACTTAATTGACACCCTTCTAGATTTTCTCTCATTTTCAGGCATACATCCTCAGGAGCCTTGTCACAATAGGTTACCTCACCAGAGACTCGCGCTAAATGTTGTTTCAATCTGTATATCCCACCACTTACAACTTTCCCACAGTAATTACATCGAACCTTCTTTTTCCTCTCATCCTGAGCAACACCATGCTCCCATCCAGGGTCTACATAGCCAGTTGATCGAAGTGATGCCATATCTCCAACCACTTTGAGGTCTCTCTGTCTGTTTTAGTTGAATAGCTATCTACCTGCAGGACAAGAAGCAGAAAGGGTATGAAAGGTTATCATACCTACTGAAACAGATGGTACAAATGTGGGACAAGGAATATCCATAAAGAAAGATAGAAGGATAACAGAGTGTAAACACATTCAAACTCAAACTTAATCTTTACATTATTCACGTTTTATTAATAAGTCCAGTATAGTGCATTTACACTATTTATGTTCTTGCATTTAAAGCGTCAGCCGATTTAACAATCTGACCTGAAGGACAAACTGGAGATACGTCATATTTTTTACTAATTGCTATGCTACATGTACATCTGAGAGACGGCAAGCTCCATCTCCATACAACAGAAGGCTAGAAAGTTAGGGCATTTGAGGTTTCATGTCTGTCAGGAAATAAAGGGCAACTAAGACACTGTACTGGGCTTTCTTATTAGTCCATCTCACCCAATTAGGATAGCAGCGGCATAAGAATTCATGAAACAAAGAAATCAGGAATAAACTCTGATAACCAGGGATGGTAGAAATTAGTAAGTTGGGAGGAGAAGGAAATTTTTTGGTTGTTTAGTTTTAAAAAATAACCCAAAACCAATGAAATATCAGTGTTATCAAAGACGAAAAGCGCAAAAAAGCTCTAAGGTTTGTTGGGGCATTAAGCACAAATAAAGCATGGGCTTTAATGATAAAAGGCGCAACTGGAGAAAAAGTAAAAATATATATTTGTAGTCCAAGACTAATAATTATAAGCATGAATAACAAATACATGGACTAAAAAATTGAGTTGTTTTCACAATAAAGTGAAATATCAATTGTTTAATGTTGCCTTTTCAGGATTACACTCATTGGTAAGAAAAAGTATGTCTTAGAGCCTTGATGCAACAGTAAAGCGCCCACAAAGCGAGGCGAAGCGGTCAACATCTTTTGAGCCTCGCTTCAGGGCTTAAGCGCGCTTTTGACAACACAGTGAAATAACACCAAAACCAGTAGGTCAAGGTTTTAGGAACCAACCAAACCTCTTTTTAGCCCAAAACTGGCATTTTAAGTTGTTACTGGTCCTCCCTCTAGCCCCACCAAGCACCTATAATTCAAGACCGGCTTTTTTCTTCCCCTCCCTCCCCACCCCATAGGAATTGGTTTTTCTTCTCTTTCAGCTATTCATAAGTATGCTTAATCAATTGTGCTAAAAAATTTAACCCTATGAAAGTGTCTTCAAGTGTCACAGAGTTATAGTAATATTTTTTCAAAAGTTGGATTTTAGAACAACAAAATCCAAATATAACAACAGTAAACCCGAAAACACATAATTATTTTCTGAAAACCAAATTGACAATGATTCTCCCGAAACCAATTCCTATATCAGATGAAAACAGCCCCCAAGAGTTTCACAAATTCTTCTATATTCCTCGAAGCTAAAACACCATTGGAAGTCCCACAAGTAATGCACAAATGAAAATAAAAGATCATACAAATATCCTACAACCCAAACCAGACACGTGCTAAATAAGGAAATACAATTGATGCTAACACCAGTTACATCATGCATGCTAGCATGAGACCACTATCTGAATATGACAGTCACTGATATTGAAGAAAAAAAAGAATAATCAAGCCAAATAATGAACAAAACGCAGAAATTGAATGATGAAAGATCTGTATAGACTTTATTACAATTTGAGGAAAGTAATAGAACGTGGGAAGAAGTTCGTCTGGGTGGAAAATGAGCTACTCTATTTACAAAATTGCCTCTTTAGCTTTCAAGAATGAATGGGGTAAAATTTCACCATGATTTGTTCAAAAGAAATTTTAAGATTTTAGATATAGAGGAAATAAAGTTTCATAATCGTTAAGTGTTTTTACAAGAATCACGGGAAAAACATAAACCACCTATCCTTACACTGTCGCCTTTACACGGAATTATGGGTGTTAAGATTCTTTACCTTTAACATCAGTTAACTTGTACAATAGGATCCACCATAGTGTGACATTGTAAAAATTACAGCTGAAGCTATTAGGTGTCTACATCATATTTAGATGAAGACCTATGAGAATTGTGAGAACCACTAAGATATAACAACGACTTGATGATTTGATGAATACAAGACACATCTTAGGTGTCAAACGCAATACATATGATATTCATCCAATGGGGAACAACCTTACCTAGGAACTTGACAGTTCTAATATACTAACACTTCTAACATTAGCAACATACACTAGTCGGCATATGATATTTAACTCTACAAGACTCTTCTGATACCATTTGAGGAATATGAGAAGAAAAAAGGTTATATTGATGACTTGATCAGTTCAAGGCATACCTATTTATAGGTATCAACCCCAATGCACATACTACATTTGTTCAATGTGACAAAATTTCCAAGCCTAAGAACTTGACACTTCCAATATTCTAACACTATAGATTCGTGTATCCAACCTTTACTGTCACCAAACAAAGCTCTGCCATATAGATTGGGATGTGGATATCAGGACCTCCTATGAGTCCTTAAAACACCTTATTTTTCTAGGTTTGTATCCATATATTTCTTTTTTTGATGAGTAATAAAGGAATATATTTGATGTGAAACAAACCAGTATTAAGGAAATGTTGGGCCAGTGTTTGTATCCATATTAAAGATTTGGAAAAGAAGGAAAACGAAAAGGGGGATATCCTTTTTTTGCAGAATGGTCACATGAAAAGGGGGATATCTAGCAGAATAGAAATGTATGTATGAAATTGAATTAAACTCCTTATCCAACTTCTAGCTTGAACCGTACTAATCTGGTGATTTTCCTTGTGGCAACCACACTTCCACCTTGAATTCTTAATCAACCGGCAAAACTAAGATTTATAGAATTCGAATGACAAACTGAACCTTTTCAAAGAAAATGAAACTTGCTTCAGAAAGGACATAAATTCACTTATGCCAGAAGGAAAAAGCAGGAACTTATGGAGTTTTCACGTAAGATAAGGTCATTCAAATTTAATGTTCCACTACAGAGAGCTTCGTCACCAAGGAAAACAAAGATAGTTTACAAGATGAAGCAATGTCCACTTAATTTTGCAACTCAAAGTAATGGATGCTAAAAGCTTACAATGATTCCTAATTCTCTTGAGAGCTTCAGTACATCGAGTCCAACTGGATTATTCTTGCCCTCAGGAATTATTGTCTTCATAATATACCAGTCCAATCGTGCCTACAAATATTCAGAAACGTACAGATTCAAGATAACTAAATAATGGACCTCTAAAATTGATTGTGAAAGCTATCCACTACCTACCTTAGGACATTCAAACTTCTTACCAGGAATACAGTGTCAATGACATTTACCAATCACTTCCTAAGATACACCACGTATTGCCCACTCTATATAACGCCTGGCAGATACACTTAACATTCTAAAAAATGTAGAATACAGGTTACTTTTTTCTTTTTTTTGTAAGAAAACATAGAATACAAGTCTTGCTCATTTTGTTTCCAAATTTTAACAATATTAAGCTTAACACATCATATATACAGAAGAAGAATGGAAGGTTGCTCCATGTCTACATTCAACTCAGTCAGTCGATCACTTGAAATTTCACTGGAGCAAGGACAAGGAAAACCGAAAGCAAAACAGCAAGGAACTTTTGCGCATGCTAAGATGATGCTATGTCACCCTACCTTGCACCATACCAGACATATATAATCTCAAGTGTTATGAATGAAAGAGAGTGCAAAGTTAGCAAATTTACACTAATGTGCGCCAACCCTCACCTCCAAAGAGAGACTCAAAACATATTAACACTGACGATTAAACGGTGTTTTTATTCAGTAAAGCCTATAAGCACGTAACCATAGTTGCTTTTGAACACACAACTGCAACTGGCTGTTTTTTTTTTTCCTTTTTCTTTTTTTTTTTTTGAATGACCAAGAAATCTGTCAGGGGCCAACCCTTAGGACTACCTGCAGCCTTTGAAACTCGAAAATAAAGGGAACACCCCCTACACTTCTCCACCTAAATACCAGGCTTAGTTTGCATGGTGCAGGGCTCGAACCTGTGACCTAAGTCACAAGTCTCTCACAACCTTTACCACTTGAACTTACTTTAGGGGCAAAAGTAATGGTGTTCATCAACCATTACTAAAAACATCAGCTAGGAAAAAGGTGTTCAGCAAGGATTTTCTTCAGTGAGCTTCGCATACATGTGTCAATTGACCTGAACGACAGATTTGCATCAAAACTTACAAAAATGGTTGAAACACCCTGTCCCACCCCATATGCAGCTACTGACTCATGTGTGGAAAAATTCGCCAAAGAAGAACACAATCACTAAAGCCAAGCAAGAGAATATGAAGTGTAACATGCAATTTTAATAAAATAGTATATTCAAGGCCCTGCATAAAACCAAGAACTGAGCATATTTATAACAGAAACATAGCTGAGCTGTTGCTAATAGCTTCTTTCTTCACAGAAACAATATGATCTTTTATAGGGTTTGGAGCAATCAGATTTTCGAAGTTAAGAAACAAAGCAAATTCTTCGCAGATTTGAAGAATTACCTGAACAAAATCCCCAAAACTAGCATTTCAGAATAACGGACACCATGAAAGCAAAGAGTTGAAGAGAAACCGGTGGGGTATTGTTGCTAATAAAGAAAGAAAAATGAAACGTTTTTGGGTGCTGTCTTGGCCTGAGGTATGTAGTGGTCGTATGTGGGTGGGGCGAATCGAGCTGGATCACCTTCAGTGAGAGAGAGAGAGAAAAAGAGACAGAGAGAGAGAACGATCAGAAACAATTACTCTATTATCACATTTTCGTCTCCAAAAACTCTACGCAAACATATACCTCATGGTCGTTTGCGGGATTAGACGTTGGATTATTTTTCTATTATATAGAAAAGAGAATAGGAGGTATAATGTAATTTTAAATATATTTTAAATAAAGGGTCAGAATTGCCCCTAACGTATTGATTCTGGTACAAAAAACTCCTCCGTTAACCTATTTTGCACATAATATCCCCACCGTTAAAAATGTGGCATATTAATGCCCTTAAAACTTTATTAAATTCATTACTCGATTGTTATTATTATTTTTTTCAACAAGTACTTTTAACTAGAATAATTATTTTTTTGATAATTTATAATTCAAATGTTCGCCAGATTAAAAATACTAAGGTCACATACATTTATATATGACAATTCTATTATTTTCTTAAGAAATATCATTTTATTTATTAACTATTTCAGTAAAGAAGATTTCATTAAAAAAAATTAATGATACTATATGTAGATTGACATTCAAATGTTATTATATCATTATCAATTGATATCATTTTATACAAATTTCAATTGGAATACTTCATAAAATTCGGAAAATTTTTATTTAAGAATAAAATATAGTTTCAAGTTCCCTTTTTGATTATAGAATATAAAAAATTATAATAATTATCCCCTCTCTAAAAATATGAGTTGAGAATATCTGAAGTAAAAATGAAGACAACTAATTTGTGAAATTATTATCTTTTAAAAATTATTATATATTAAGAAGTATGAGAAGTATCGTCATACAATATTATACTTCTCCCTCTATGATCGAAGTTAGTTGAGTACATACTCTATTCAATTAGAATTCAATATTATAAAATTTTTAAAATAGATAAATATACAATTAATATTTTTTAAATAGTCTCAACAAATACTACTATTGTGATGATGATTGCATTAATACCCTAAATAGTATCTCAATCATATCGAATGAAACTAGAAAAAAATATTATGTCATTCCAATAGAACAAATCACAAAGTTTCTTGTTAAAATTCTTAATAATTAAAATCACGATTATTATTTAAAAGAACCAAAAAATACCTTTTCATCAACTATTTGGGAATAATATTAATATTTAACTTATGATTAGTAAAAAAGAAAAAGATAATGCATTAACACACTGAAAATACTAAAAGAATAAAACTATATATCATTCAATTTAAAAAATTTAAAAAATATATGACGAATTATTTCTCAACTAACTTTTTAATTACTATTTAATAATAATTAACTTAAGGCTTAGTGATGTAAAAAATATATTAAAATAAAAGAGGCCCTATGTAGAAATAATTAAAATTCTACTTGAATTATTATCTAATCACTGTATAATAAAGCATTAAACTCGACAAGTGTTTCAAAGTGATTGATATAGTAATACGATTTCAGAAAAATTAAAATGCACATAATGCAAAAGATAAATAACAATACATGTAATCGTGGTTCTATACGTTATTATAGAAAAACCTATTCTATTTTTTCTTTCCCTAAAAACGTATAAAGTGTGTAATTCATAATAGACCAAAAAATATTAAAAAGATAAAAAAAGAAGAAGAAAATAAAAATATATAGAAAAAAGTGAGGGATGGTCGGCAATCGGCATAGTGATCTACAGCATCACCTAGGGCCACTTAAATAAAAGTGAGAACTCAGATTTATTTGTTTCCCAAGTTTACTAGCATACTACAAGTTTCGTTACATAAGAATTTTTCATGACAAGGTGATTCAATTTTGTCACTTTCAACAAAATGTAATACATCAAAAGTGGTACGACAAAAATATGTTTTGTGGATTTCAGTGCTTTGCTGCTTCTTGGTAATCCCTCAGGCTTGTTTTCCCTTCCTAGAACTTCTTTGGCTAGTTGGTGGTGAAAGTGTGTTGGAGAGTAACCCTCTGCTGGTGCATTAAGGACCTCCAATCATTCAGTTTTGTTAAGTAATTTATTACCATGTTGTATTGTCTGGATAGCCTCTGAGCAGTCTGTCTCAATCTCAAGAGGGAAGAGATTCCATTCCTTTGCTGTTTGTAGCCCTTCTCGTAGTGCTTTTAATTGTGCTGCAATGGAGCCATTTGCATGGGCTAGTTTTGCAAAACCAACTACCCAGCAACCAGTTGCATTTCTAAAGACATCTCCTAGACCACAATTATTGTAATTACTATGAATACTTGCATCCACATTCAATTTGTACCATCCCCTCGGAGGTTTGAACCAGTTAATTTTTATAACGGATTTGGGAGGGTGGATAAGAAATTTTTCCGTGAAAAGTTTAAATTCCAATGCCTTTAGAATGGTTTGGGAACCCCTTAAAAAGTGTTTGTGTTGTTGATGTTATTACTGTTTTTATTAATCCATATATGCCAGATGAGGAAAGGAAAGAAGTTTTCCTAGTTAATGAGGTTGTGTTTCAGAGGGATATTGAGACCTCTTACTTGGAGAAGCCGGTGCTTCCCACTTTTTACGATTTACTGGTTGCTTGCAGTTCTCTCCAGAGATTAGTAACAGCTCTGCAATCCAGGAAGATATGTTCAACAGACTCTTCAATAGGGTATTGGGATAATTTGAATCAATGTTTAGTCCAATATGCGTAAGGTATTTCCTGCAAGGGATTCAATTGTGAATACATTGCCATAGGAAGAACTTAATTTTGTTAGGGCACTCCAAGTGCCAGATCCATTCAAACCAAGGATAGATCCCTTTAAGGATTCAAGCGGAGTATAACAAGAGGCGATGGTAAAGACTCCCTTGGTGGTGAGGGACCAAGGAGGAATGTCAATGAGAATTCCTTTTTGACGGATTTTTGTTTTGAAGATGGTTGCTATCACATCCGGAGAGGGAGGGAAGGTTTAGGTTTCACTTAGATCCATCAAAGATATCTCTAGTTTTTATAGAGAGGTATTTGGCTGAAGGGTGGCTTGTAAATATGTTCCTTAGGCTACCAATATTTAGTATCCAATTACCCCCCCCCCCCCCAATAAGTTAAGGTTGAAGTGGATGTGAGGGGACCATGTGATGCATTTGGAAAAGATTTTCTACCCTCTGCAAATGCTTTTCCAGAAGAAAGAGGTTCTATTTGTAGAGGAGTTATTGCTATAGTAAGAGATCATTAACTTTGCCCAAGGAATTAGGGTATTAGCAAGGAGTCTCCAGCTTAAGCTGGCCAAGGTACAAAGGTTTTTATTGAATGCATTATGGATCCCCAGTCCATCATATTTTTTGAGTTGGCATAGTGGACCGGTTTTCCAAGTGAAGTTTTCTTTTTTTAATTGTATTACCCCAAAAATCTATTTGGACTTCATCAATCTCTTTAAGGGTTTTAGTAGGGAGCATGGTGTTTGCATGTAATGGTTTGGGATGATTTTAAGGCATGATGATGCAAGGGTTGTTCTTCTTGCCAAGATAAAAAATCTCATTTTTCAGGATGCAAGTTTGGTTCTCATTTTGTCTATGAGAAATTGGTAATCTCTAAGTTTTGGTTGTGATGAAGGATGGGGAAACCAAGATATGTGCCAAAGTTGTTACTCTTTTTAATACAAGAGAAGTGATAATGTTGGTAATGCTTGATTGATTACAATTTTTTTTAAAGAATTTTTTTAGTCAGATTGATATTTTGAACAGTTAGAGAGAAAAATATGTCAAGTCCATTTTTTATGGCCTAACAGGATTTAGTATTTGCTCTAACCATGAGAGAAAGGTCGTAAACAAATAATAGGTGGGATATCTTTGGACATTTATATCTTAGGAAAATGGGGTCCCAGTTTATTTATATCTACTTGGTATTCTATATATCTGGTGAGCATTTCTAGGCAGAGGATAAAAATATAAAGGGAGATGGGGTCGCCTTGTCTAATACCTCTACTTGGTTGAAAATAGTTTGCAGTAGCTTCATTGACTAAAATAGCTATTTTGTTGGTAGAGATACAATTTAGCAGTAGTTTAGAGAATTTGGGAGGAAATTTGAAGAAGTCCACTGTGTGACGAATGAAAGACCATTCAAGGCGTTCGAAAGCTTTTTTCAAGTCAATTTTCAAGATCATATGGTCTTGCTTGCCTTTCAGCTTATTGAATTTAGAAATAATTTCCTGGATGATGATAGCATTGTCTGAGGCTCTTTTGTTTTTCATAAGCTAGATTGGTAAAGCCTGATTAGTTAATCCAGAAAAAGTTTGATACGATTGGCTAGAAACTTGGTAATTATTTTATAGATAGTATTACGCAAGCCAATAAGTCTAAATTTTTGATATTATTGGCATTATGGAATTTAGGAATTAGGCATAAGAGATTCTTGTTAACATTTGGAGTAATTATTGGGTTATTGAAGATGTTGTGGCAGAGATTTTTGACAGAATACACTATATAGAACCAATATTTTTGGAAGAAGAAGGGGTGCAGAGCATCTGGACGGGGAGATTTGAGTGGTTTTAAAGAGAAGACTATACTTTTTATTTTATTATCCAGTATGGGAGCATCTAGTTGTTCTAGGTTGATAATTTTGTAACTTGATTGAGTATTAAGAGGGTTAGCCCAGGAAGAGTGAGTATGGAAAGAGGTAAACGTAGAGGTAAAATAGTTTTGGATATGAGTTAGAATAAGACTATGGCCATTTATCCGATTACCAGCATCGTCTATGAAGAAAGTAATTTTGTTTCTTCTTTTTATATTAGTGGCATAAATGTGGAAAACCCTAGAATTAGTGTCACCATCATTAAGCCACATTATCCTGGATCTGAGTTTCCAGTAGTCTTCTTCTATTTTCAGGATATCATTAAACTCCTCACAAAGAGTTAATTCCAGATTTTTTAGGAAAGAGCTGGTAGCATAGTTGTTAGAATTTTTAATGCCTTGAAGTCTAGCTAAGAATTTTCTCTTCCTACCCATGATATTACCAAAAGTCATGTCTTTCCAAGGTTTTGTGTTGTCAATAAAATTAGAGCTAGCCTTAAAATAGTCACTGTTATTACAAGAGTTTTTAACAATAGATGAAACTCCGGATGTCTACACCAGAAGGTTTCCCACCTAAAGGGGAGCTTATGAGGAGTTCTATTTCTAGGAATTAATTATACCATGATAGGATTATGGTCAGAGTGAGTTCTAGGGAGATGGATAATAGAGATTTTAGGAAAGAGCTCTAACCATTCTTCATTCCCAAAAACTTTATCAAGTCTTTCTAAAATAAGGCTCTTATTCTTATGTCTATTATTGGTCCAGGTATATTTACTTCCCTTGAAGCCTAGGTCAACTAGATTACAATTATTAATTTTGGACCAAATATATTTAGCTCGACTATCTTTGATTGATTTACATCCAAATTTCTCGATTCCCGTGACGACGGGCCGGGTCATCACACCAAGGTCTTTTATAAGAATTACTAATATTTTTGCGGTTATCCCAAACATAATATTTCTAGAAGGAATACTGGTACTAGCATAAATAGAAGTAAAGAGCCAATGTTTACGTAAAAAGATATACCTCTATTGTTGCATGGATTTCTTGGCCTCTTCTAACAGCATTTTGAATATTGATTATATCATCCCTCCACATCATGACCATACCACCTGATTGTCCCTCCAAAGGAACTTTTATCATCTCGGAGAAACCAAATTCATTAAGCAAGGCAACATGGTTTATCATCCTTATTTCCAGCAAAGTAACCAAGCATGGCTTATGAGTGTCAATCATTTCTCTAAATCATCCCCCCCTCGTAGTTCCAAATAATGAAAGTAGTAGCATGTTTAATAGCTAAGTCAGTGGTGTCCATTTCCCCATTTTCCCTTATTCCCTCCGCATGGACAGGGTTCCTCCTCATTGATGGAACTAGTATCATAGCCTTGTTCCCCAAGTAGGGTCGTGTGGAGGGCGTATATCCATCAAGCACTTGTATAGGCTAGTGGGCAATTGAGAACATACCTCTTTTATTGCCTTTTCGTGAATAGAAATATTTTTATTCCGTTTAGGTTTGAGAGCTCTAGGATTGGCCCTAAGTAAGGATTTAGGGGTACATCGTTCTCCACTATCTCTCCTTCTATTGGTCCTAGTATGGGGTCTTCTAGTTTTGGTGGTGGGGGTACTGGAGGTGGTTGGGGGTACATTGGGGTTTAGGTGTGCGTACATCTCTGTTAGAAAGAAAAGAAGATCTAGTGGAGCATTAAGAGGATACATATGGTTAAATTGACGGGGCATATTTCATTGCCCCCTCATTGTTTGGGCCTTGAGGGTTCAACAATGGTGCCATTGGGTGAATGATATTTTTGAGCCATACTTGGTTTAGATAGTTGTTTATCGCCAATCTCGTTCCCTTTGTGATGAGTTGAGCTAGGTATTGAGTGTTGCAAAATTACTATGACTTTTTGGCCGTGTCAATCTTAAAAGCAAGTCACCCCTTCAAACGCATGCAAAGAAAATCCCAAAAAAAGGGAGGTGCGAAACAGATACAGGGCAAATTGCAGAGTGCTGAATCTTTTTATTCATAAAATAATTGCGGGTCATTCCCGCTTACACCGGGCTGAAAGCTGGTCAATATAAAAAAAAACAAACGACAACCGGTAAAAATAAAAAGGAAGAACACTTCTTTCTATTCAGCGCCATCCACACTCCCACTAGTGCCATCATCGGGCCATGGCATTGCCGCATCGAAACCACAATCCATACGGGCCTCTCGAGCTTTTTGGTGCACCATCAAAAGTAGCTTCGGTCACGATACCGGCCTCTCATAGATTTTTGTATACATCCCGGTGGGCCTCAGCATAAACCCAAAGCTCACGGGCGTGGCCAGAGGGAGCAGCATGCTCCCGAAGATGCCAGGTTTCTTCCTCTAGAATCACAACCTGCCCCGCCGCAACTTGAGCATCCCACTCAAGGACGTCGATTTGCTCTTCGAGGGTCACCTCCTTGAAGGCGGCATCAGCCCTTACTGGTAACAGCTGGGATTCGCCAGCGCGGACAGCCCCCTATAATGTCTTAGTCCTTGCTGAGGCATTTTCCAGTTGATGTTTCAAGGCCACAGTCTCTCCCTCCAGTGCAGCCAAGTTCTCACTCCATACCAATGCGACCTCCGAAAACTTGGCCAGACATCGGCGCTCGCACTCGACTGTAGCCCACCTCCCGACCTAAAGCTCCTCGTCCTTCTGACGGAGCTTCTCTTCAAGGGCGCTCATCCGACCAAGCATTTGTTGCGCCTGAAGCTCCCGCCTCGCTAATTCGTCAACCAGAGCCTGGCTATGGGGATCCTTCCTCAAACGTACACGCATCTCCCTGCACCTATTTCAGTAGCGGTGGTACTTCTCCAATACCCGCAAAAACACGCCCGAGCGAACGTTAGCTCGGAGGATGCTCTCCACTTCCAACAAGTAAGCCTGCAAAACAAAGACAGTGGTTAAAGCGGGAAACAAAACAAGGTAAAAAAACGAATAAACCATTTTATGAATACGTACCCTCATGCCTATCACAGCCACCTCGTTTATCAAACCAATGTCCGTGACTTCCCTCAGCGACTCGTTCTCTATCGCCGAGCATAGGTGCCCCAACTATGACACTATACTTGAACCTAGTAGCAGCAACTTCGAATCCATGGGAACCTCGATAAGGCGTGACCTCCCCTCCGAGTGGACGAGCGCATTCGTGAAGCCATCTCAGAACATGCAGATGTCCTCAGGATCCAAATCCGATACGGACCCGGATCCTTCTCTCGCAGCTTCTCCTCCTTCTCCCGCAGCATGTGCAGACAGACACGTGGCCCACCAGCTTTAACGATCACCGAAAAATCCCCCCCCCCCCCCGTCTCAACCATGGGGGTCAACAATTGAGCCACCGAAGCGGCAGTACCTTTACGGCTTAAGCCAGCCTGGGAGCCATCCATCCTTGATTCGTCCTTAGGGGTAGGCGCTGCAGCCATACCATCCCCCGCCTCCACCGGAGGGGAATCCACATTAATAACCATAGGGGGAGCAGACGTAATTACTGTGGGAGGAGCCGGAGTGAATGCGACCCTATCCCTGATCAAGGGACTCTCCTCCTCCTCGCACGAGGACGACTCATCTCGAGGGCGGACAGTCCCTGACGGCCATTCATCCCGATATATGGGTCGTGGGGGGGGGAGGAACCACAAAAGGCTCGACCGATGCCACCCTCGGCACCTGATGTGGCACTGGTGCTGTAATAAATCGAGCGATCACAACCGGCCACCGTAAACCCAGCTAAGGAGTCCTGCCACGGCTCGCCCTCCCTATAGCAGAAAAACAAAGTCGGTAAGTAGGACCCCAAAAACACGAACCAAGCAAAGTAAGGGATAAATTTCTCACTTGCGGCATACCTACAACCAGGTCTCTCCTAGAAAGACGTCCACGTGCGAATCCCTTTAGTGTGAGGGAGCACGGCTTCGAGCCATCCACGTATTACTGCTAACAGGGTCGGTGCCGACCTCTCGACTACGGAGGAAACAACGAGGCAACATTAGTATAGAACAAAGCAAAATAGGAAGAAAAGAATGAAATTGATTATCTCAGTAAAGTAACTCACGTGCATGGTTCCAAGCCTCCAAGAATCCTGAAGGGGATGAGACTAGATGCTCGATTCTGATGTAAAAGAAACTGGGCTCGACCTCGTCATCCAGCACCGTAGTCAGCCCCCTCGACCCACGAGGGCACGCCCGAAGCATGGTACCCCAAACTCACTGGGGGCATAAAAGGCAAGCACGTGTTATAACGTAACCGCCTTGCCAGCCAGTTCCCCGTACTTCAAGAACATCGCCAATAACTTGTATAGAGAAGGGGCGAGCTGGCCTGGGCACACCCCATAATAACGACAGAAGTCTACCACCAACATAGGAAGTAGAATCCCGAACTCCAACCTGAAGGGTTACGCATAAAAGATGCAATATCCTTTCATTTCTTTGGGCGAGGACAATATCAGCATGGGTAGGAATGACCCCTTGCTCTCATAATCGGGCCATCCCAATCTCCCCCATCAGCGCGACTTCGTCCACAGGGTCTTCTCCGCTATCAGTGGTGAAATCAATCGCCGGATTTCCGGGCCGGGGGAATACCTCATCCACCGACGAAATCCCTCCAGTCTCCGCCTGATCAACACCTCCCGTTGCCGGAGGTGGTTCTTCGATCTCCGAGGGGTTAACCGGCAAGATTGTCGGGAGAGTGTCACGAGAAGAACTACTAGCCACTACTTGATCGGGTAAAAAGGAAAGAACAGAATTTGGAGTAGAAAACGAGAATTAACGCAGTCAAGAATGGAAAGATGAAAGTGAATTGACAGAGTACAAAGAAGCTTCCTCAGACTTGATCTCAGACGAATAAATAAGTAATAAGAAACTGGTATCTCAATTCACCTTTATAGGCAACATAAATGGTCTCGGGAAATCCAATGGACATTATTAACTGCAAATCCAACCGTCAAACGGTTCGATTTTACCAAGATATGCGCCATCATGACAAGCAACATGAAGTGCCCACTCGACCTCAGTTGTCATCTCGCTAACCGGAATGAACAAAGAATCTTGCCGATACGGACGAAATATACCATGCGCCTTCACAAATCTAAACACATTACTTACAACGTATTCAGCCACAAAACGTAAGGCCCGTCTCCCGTTGCCGATGACAGTTACGTGTCGAAGCGAACTCAAGGATTAGAATGTAATCGAGTTTTGACCTCGCTCGAATTACACTATCGCCATCATGCACCCTCATGACGAAGAGATACCCTACCTTGATCGTCTGACGCCTTGACTATATGAAAAAACAATGTAAATAAACTCTATGAAATTCAGGTCGTCGTCATAAAGAACACAGTCTCGACATGAACGACAACCATCCGTCCCCTATTCAAGTATTTTAGATCACAGTCGATAAAATCCGCTCATCGAGCTCGTGCGAGGAATGACCTCGACAAGCGGGGGGACTAACTGTATGGGTCAGAATCCGACCCCATAAAAACTAACGAAGCTAATTGCCTTTTTTGATTAATTCAAGATTAATAAGCGATGTGATCACTCATAATTAATGGCACTTAGCATCCGCCTGACATGATCGATGCAGCTACGGTCTATCCGTTACCCTAGAGACAAAACCTCAATGTGGTCCCGGCTACCAACTGTCAGCTCACGCAGCTCACAACTATAAATACCAAGAAAGAAAGCCTAATCAGGGGCTTCTTATTCCTCTTTTCCCCATGGGGACTCTCCAAAAGGGAGAGAGAACAACAAAATGAGAAAAATGCAATCCCACAAAGAAATACAACATGATTGTAAAGCTCTAAACCTCTTCATGGAGAGGTAGACCACACTATTATCATCAATAAAAGTTGTCAATATTTCTCACACTAATCGGGAATGTTTATTATTATATCTTTTTTATTGTTCTTGAATTATTACGACATGCTATGAATGACCCATAATTTATATATATATATTCACAAAGTGTATGGTAGCTTTTGAAGCAAACAAAAATAGTACAAATCGTCACTTTGGCGACTGAATTACACAAGTCTTATATTGTTGACTACTTATGAATTTTTTGTTTAAATGACACATTTGAGATATGGTTGGAATATTCAAATGGAACGGACTTAAAAAAGAGTGTTTAAGTAAAAAGTGACAACTTTAAGGGACTGCTAATGTATTTGGCCCGGTATTTAATATAAGCTTCGTCTTTCTCAAAACTAGTATTTGTACATGCGCGTTGCGCGAAAAATATTAAATATAATTTTTATTAGAAAATATTGTTTGAAAATTGTGGTACACATAAAAGTGCAAATGGAATTATTTTACGAACATATGAAGGCACTAATATTCATACATTCAAGTCATGAGGAATATCTTGTTGTAAACAGCTAGTGAGGATAATATTCGTAAGAGATTATTTTCTATTGTAATACGTTAATCTGATCAACCAAGTAATCCATTAATTAGTTAACTCCTACAATATTAAGCCTATGCAAGAGAAGTAAATTATAGTTACAATGGATGGTCCCACCAACTGAGTTATCTCCGAACATTAGCATTTAATAGAAACAGTTAATGGAACAATCAAAACATGGTTCTCTTTCCCTCAAACAAAGAAGCATAGAGTTTAGATTTCAAAATGTTAAATTCGATGCTAACTCCAATCAAACTGATTGACACAAATTTTAGGACGTCGTGCAGTTCAAACCTAAAAAATAATACATAGATATACTATAACGTTGTCCTGTTAGTGCCACAACTTACGTCAAATATCATGTCATGCAGCTAAACATATAAATTTTCTTATTTTGCAGTAACCAGGTTTTTCCTTTGCTTAATTCAATCAGTATAGTGCAAGGAAGAAAAGTAAAAAACGATTAACCGCTTTACATCCACATGACTATGTTAAAAAAGGATAGAAGTGATGATCTACCTATGTATTTTTCAATTTTCCTACACACAATAAAGTTTTGCTTGTAAAATAAATAATATTAATATTGAACTAATCTGGTCATTTGAGTAAAAAAGGAGATGATAATGAGCCAGAGCATTTTAGCTTACAGAAACGTGCAGAAGAAAGAAAAAGGTTAAAGCATGCCTTAGTTGGCAGGTACTATCGTAGCGTTAGTAAATAATCTTGATGCTTATAGTAGATTTTTCTGCACCTCCTATTTCACAGGAGCAATCATGGAAGTGATATATTTTTGACATTTACCTTTTGAAACAGTTGATCCAATGTTATCTTCCAAATAATAGGAACAGTTAATGGACCAATCTCATCATGGTTCTCTTCCCCGCCATTAAATTCAAAATGTATGATCAGTTGTTGAGTCTATAAATGAGGCTGCATTTGGAAAAAAATAACTGTGAAGAACCATATAAACATAAATTATCCCTATCATGCTGCCAAAAGCACACTTATTTTAGAAATTAAAAGAGAAAAGGTTGCAAGAGTTTGCTTAAAAAGTAAAACTATACCGGAAGCCAAAAATATTACGAGCAAAGACAATATCACAATTCTAAATGACCAAAAATATATGAAACTCGAGAATTGGTAATTCAATAATAATCATATTGTATTTGATATAAGACATATATTAAAATGCATTTCTTGGCGGATAACCTATTAAAAAGTAAATAAACATAGATTAGCTTCAGTTCTCACCCTTTAACCTACAGTTATTTTCAGAAACTCCTCTAAATTCAAAGAAGTGAGAAGGAAAAAAATGTAAATTGTCTAAAGAAATCTAAAAACTCACTTTCGAAAAATTTCATCTTAATCCTCATAAACTATCCTAAATTTGAATGGATTTGTAACTTCTAAGATGCAGGTTGCTATTTTCATGGTCTTCCTCTTGCTCAGTCATAACATAAGTCTCTAGCGAAAGAAGAAAGAATAATGAAATTGCATAAAATTTAGCCATCACAAAGGAAGAAAATGTGTTGTAAAATATTTCACAAGCAACAGGTTAGGCAAAAAAGAAGGCAAAACGAGTAGTGAGGATGACTAAATAATTCTTTTAATGTCATGTGTGTGAGCTGGTTCAAACTGTTTGGTCAGTTATTGAGTCTATCGGTTAGGTTACATTTGGGCATAATGTAAGTGTTAAGCATAAGAGACATATATTATCCCTGCCATGCAGCCAACAAATAGCCCGGCAAACGCAAGTGTTAGGCAAAGGAAGGAAGAATATGGAGATTGCAGAAAGTTGAGTTATCACAAAAGAATAAATTGTGCGGTAAAATATTTCCAAAAGTAACAGGTTATGCATAAAAGAAGGCAATACAAGAAGTGAGGATGACAAAAACTCTTTTCATGTCATGCATATGAGTTGGTTCGTTCTTTGGACCTTTGTCAGCAAAGAATGAGCCATAATGAATGCATAGCCAATTGTAAAGCACATAGCAATTTTCTGAGGCATCAGCATCATGTGAGGGAGGAACATAGTAAAGGAATTTGATTGTTCGATTTTAAAGGTCAACATTATATGTAACACATGACAAAGGAACTGCATCATATCATAATAAAGAAGCAAAATATAGAAATTTATTTGCACATTGTAATTTTAGACAATGTCGGTTCAGCGAAAGTACAATTATATTTTACAGAACCTTGTTGTGTATGCATATCTGCGTGAACAGATTCTTTATTAGTGCATAATTGTGAAGCAAACATTAAGAGAAAGACAGAGAAATACTTGTACAACTCATATATAAGTTATTTCATATATAAGTGTAGTTTTTGTATGTTCATCCGATAATAGTCTAAGCAAGGCAACCAAATCTAATATTTGGCAAATATATATTTCCAACATAACGGATGTTATTAACTACAAACTCAAAAATAGGTGAATTTTAAATCCAACATAATAAGGATATATGTGCCTAAAGTTTTCCTCAACACGTGATATTTTTGAGAAGGGCAACATCTTGGGTCCTGTTATTTTCAAACTTAAGTAAAAGGTCATTTACAATTATTAACAATACCATAGGTGACGTACATATGCTAAAAGGTAAATTTCTTAATCTATGTGAAAACATCTAAAAAATCACTTATTTTAAACTTGAGGGAATACTTAAAATCAATTTGAAACTCCAACTATCTTGAACCAACTATCTTGAACGTGTCCTAATTTTTTTTACGTGTTAAATTGTGGTTATTCAACTTAGCAGCCTATCGTAGTTTTGCTTTTTTTATTCTATATAGATAGATAAGTGGAAAGGGTACTATCATATTTTCAAAGACTGACTTCTTAGTATATTAGCAAGAGCATTTGGTTGATCATTGCCGACATAGCTCATAAAATCCCTTATACCTTCTTAAGGGCGATGTTCTCCATACCTAGAGTTTAGCATGGAGGGGGATGCATAGTATACAAGGCAACTACACCTCTAAAATACTGCACCACACAGTAAATGCAAATTAACAATAATACTGAAACTAAATCCAATTTTTTACATTCATCCTATAAAAATTGAATAATGATTTTTCCTACTTTCGCTAGAGCCAAAAGTACCGACAAAACTTTGCCAAAAGCAAGCAAGATGAGGTTGCTCAGCTTCATAGACGAAGTACTTCACTTACGAGCTCATAAAGTTTTTCAACTTCTAACGGAAAGTATAGCTTCGATTTCCAGTAGCTGGAAAAGCTTGACGCCTTCTACCTTGCTGGAACTCTGCTGTCCCTTCAATATTTGGCGGCTGACCTAAGAGTAAATCCTTCTTCTTATCACCTTTACCAGTCCTACTCCTACGGCGCTCATCACCTTCTGTTTCCGGCTTTTTTTTACCTGGATCTTCTCCAAATAACACTTGCTTCCTTGCTGCTTCATAGTCAAAAGGCTGGACATTCAACTGGCCTTCATGTGCTTGTGCTTTCTCAGCGAGCTGCGCATTACTCTTTTGACTTATTGAATGGAAACACTGCTTGAAGCTAGAGGAAAGATCAGACAGGGACATGTTCTCATCCCCTTCATCCATCTCCTCAGCAGAACCTGCAATTTTGTTTTCCCCACACTCAGGCGGATGGTTAGCAGCTTCCGAGTCATCTTCGACTGGTTCCTCAAGATCTGAATCAGTGTCCAGTAAGATAACATCTTCTAACTTTGAAGTGGCTACCGGCATGGCAAAGGAATTTTCCGTTTCTCCAATTGATAGCTCACCTTTTAATGATTTCCCATCATCTGAATCAGTGTCCAGGGTTATAACATCTAACTTGGATTTAGTAGCGACAGGTTCCTCTCTATGGTTAATTTGTAATGTTTTAGCAGGTGCTGTTGCAGCTTGCTGCAACTGTTCAGTCCTGCCTGAAAATGAATGGAATGGAAGGCTCACCGAAGACTTGATCTGCTGTACTTGAATCTCTTCCTGCTCCTGCTGGTTTAAACAATTCAGGGGAAGCATCAACATAATTGAACTGAGCTATAGAGGAAAGAAGTACATGAAGTGCGTCCAACTAATTACAGCAATTTCGACTTCCGAGGCTTAGTATATGACAATGCAACAGTCTAGGCTACTTAATAAAAAACAGATAAATCACAATTCAAGGTTGCAGAGGATACTTTTTTATCAGGGTGCAGCTTCCTCTTTGCTGCACTCCCTAGTAACATCCCAAGACCACGGCTGGGTTTCTTAATTGCCTGAATTGTTACTTCCACCTAAAATAAGAAGCATCTATGTAAGTCACCATGCGAAGAAAGAATCTAGCGCTCTAGAAGGATGGAAACCGACTCGGACAAGTGTTCGTCAACCTGTCCTGAAGAAGTAGCTCTTAAACCACCATGTTCACTACGATGTTCAGAGGTGTCACCGGGATTATTTAAACCAATTTTGGTGACAGCACTTTCAGGTGAATTACAAACAATTGAAGTTTCTGTCCCTGTTGCTGCTTTCAGTGGCTCAGAAGTTTCAACTAACATTTCAGTGCCCTCAGTAGCCACAATGTCTTCTTCAGCTGGCTGCACAAAATGTGGACCACACTTAGGACAAATAATAATTGGTTGTGTTTTGAAAATACAAGGACCGTTCAAAAATTAAGATGGTTTACTAAATAATAGACACTACCTAGAATATCATATAATCTAACATGCAGAGAAACACAGTAAATCATCTGAGAGTCACTGGCACAGAATCCACCCTTTTAAATGCAAAGTAAGGATTAAGAAAACGATTTTGGCATTATTGCTTTGATAAATCCAGAAAATCACACGAAGCAAGGTTGTGTCATCTGCTTTAGAGAAACTGGTTTCTTTCTTTTTCATTCTTGGTGCCTAACCAAAAAGAGAGGGAAAAGAATTTGGCCAAGATGAATTAGACAAACAAAATGTGTCAACTCATTACTTACTAATTCTAAGCGCCTTTCTTTCAGAAGTTCCGCAGCTGCTTCATATGCAGCCGAATTTTGAACAGACTGCCTAATGATGCTGACAACAGCACCAAGGTTACGCTCAACATATGGGTGCTTTGATTTCATCGATCGCTTTAATTTGTTTGTGGTAAGAGGCATCTGCTTAGCTTTTGCAACAAAGTACTATGTTTAGAACATCTGCAGCCTATAAGCACCAGTACATAGGAAGAGAACTTCACTTTAAACATACCAATTTCAAGAAGTTCTTTGTTCGGCAAAACATAGCCAGTACTCTCATCTTCTGCTCGGGCAACAACATCTCTCCACTCATACAGCCCCTGAAATTTCCAGATGTTGGGTCAAAAGAAATGCCAAGAACTGACTAGTACCACCAGCCCATAATCAAAAAATAATACGACCAGTGGTTAGGCAAAAACTCACAGCAACAATTGCAAGCTGCTGAGCATTGAATCCAGCTCCCTGTAATCTGCAGTTGCATTTGAAAGAGTTTGCCGTAAATGTCAAAACAAAACAAAAAACAATGTAAGAGATGCAGAATGAGAGATTATCAAATCAATAGTTAAAAATATCTCCAGTCCATGGAAAACGGGAGAATGTTAATTCAGAACATTACTTCATAGTCCGTGAAATATTGAAAATAACTGGTGAAAACCATACCCATATATGTGTTGATATGAGCTATCAGTCAAAAGTTCTTTTTCATACAGCTGCATGCATATATCATAACTGCGCTTGTACACCTGCATGCAGTAGCAGATCTTAGACAAACAGAAGAAAAACAAATAGATTACCTGGTCATTAAACTCTCTGAGACATGTGATAAAATTATACTAACTTGTAAACACATTTAAGATATATATAACATCCATCAATTTGATCAGAAGTTGAAACAACATGAAACAGTAGCTCATGCGAGTTTCTGCAAGTCTAGCCAACATGTCTCCCAGTAATTATTACTCTCCATTTTAAATAATGCAGGTACTCCGAAAGTCGAACCTTCATTTCTTGGTCTCAATTTGAGCATCAGTTTTTTAATCTTTTTAAAATAATATGTACATAATTAGCAACTAGTTGAAAAGTACTTATCATTTATAATATTTATGATTACAATTATTTTCAAAATATGTGAGAAGTTAGAGTCAAAGAAAATCTTGTTTGACTCTTCAAATAGTAATAGTGTCCTATAAAGTGGAAAACAGGAGTATTAAAAAGAAAAAGAAAAAAGGTTAAGCCTAGCATGACATATAAATGATTTCTAAACACTAGAAGATGCTTATTTTACAAGGAAAGAAGGAAAAATATGATGCCTGGAGCAACACAGGAAACAAAAACACAGATACTCACCTCTATTAGAGAAGCATCAGGAGATTCATTGTCAGCAGATGAAGAGAGCAATTCAGTCCTCATAACGTCATAAATGTACAAGAGATAGTGTGTATCTTCTCTAGCATATCTACAGTATATGCGCGAAATTGAGTAATAAGGACAAGAATCCATAATTAACCATAAAACTTGTATGCTTATGGGTAATATACAAAGAACAATAAGCATAGACCGAAAAATCGCTACAAAATATAGGAAATGTTCCATATAGTAACACCAACACATGAAACAGTCCTGATTGATTGAGTAGAAAATGATAGTCACCAAAAAGTAGTTTAAAAACACCAGATTAACGCAGACCCAGAATGATTGAACTCTTCTCCATGCATCATTCAATATGTCATTATTTTAAATTACAGCCAAAATGTCATTGAGTCGTCCACCAGGGCAACCACCAAGTAAACATGAGACTCAATCAGCAATAATCAATTACTGTCCTTGAACTTTTACAATGAAATAAATAAATGGATCAGTAGGCTATGGGCATGAGCATATTTCATAACAACTTCCACATTTGATGTTCTTAAAAGCATGAGTGATACTTGCATTCATGTCAAAAACATTCTCAGCTCTCTATTACAGATGACAATTGAATCTCTCATTTCTAGTTATGTTCAAGTTGCGTTTGGAAAGTCTTTTATCAAATGTTTAGATGGAAAGCTATTTCAATGAAGGATCATTTGGATGAAAACCTTGAGCAACTAAGAAAGAGAAAAGCTACATGAAGAAATGAAAGGAAAAACACTGAAGAATGATTTAAACAGTCGATCATATCTCATTAAAAGGATCTATAGCACTATATCAGTGACAATACAACAATACCCCACCCCTCATCCTCCTCCAAAATGAAGACAACTATTGATCTAGGCACTCTATGAAAAGCCTAGCACTTCACCAAACAGAATATCTTCAAAGAACTTCAAGAATCTCGCATAATTAACAAGAAGCTTCCTCAAAGTCAAAAGTAATGTAGTACAAAAAATCCAAAGAAATGTAGTGTGCAAAAAACAGTAAAGTTTGCTTTACTGTTTGATGTAAAGCAAACAGTCAGAATCTGAAAATGAGTCTCACTGAGTGGCTTAGATGGAACAGGTGACACTAATCTTATTAGGCTCACACCAATAACTGTTGTTTGTCTCTCTCTTGTATTGATTGACGAGACGAGGGTCGGTGAATGAGAGGCTAGAGGCATGGAGACAGACTCTCGAGTTTAAGGGTTTCAAAATAAGCAGATCTAAGACTGAATACCTGGAATGCAAGTTTAGCGCCGAGCCGAGCGAAGTAGGCAGGGACGTGAAGATTGGATCTCAGGTCATCGCCAAGAGGGACAGTTTCAGATATCTTGGGTCGGTGATTCAGGGGGACGGAGAGATTGACGGGGATGTCACCCATCGTATAGGAGCGGGGTGGTCGAAGTGGAGGCTTGCATCAGGAGTCCTGTGTGACAAGAAAGTGCTACAGAAGCTCAAGGAGAAATTTTATAGAGCTGTGGTTAGACCTACCATGTTGTATGGGGCGGAGTGCTGGCCGGTGAAAGAACTCTCATGTTCAGAGAATGAAGGTTGCGGAGATGAGGATGCTCAGGTGGATGTGCGGGCTCACCAGGTTAGATAAGATTAAGAATGAAGTTATTCGAGAGAAGGTGGGGGTGACCCCGGTGGATGAGAAGATGCGTGAAGCGAGGCTCAGGTGGTTCGGGCATGTGCGGAGGAGAAGTCCCGATGCACCGGTGAGAAGTTGTGAGCGACTGGCGGTGGTCGGCGTGAGGCGAGGCAGAGGGAGGCCTAAGAGGTATTGGGGAGAGGTGATTAGGCATGACATGGCTAGGATGCATATTTCCGAGGACATGGCCCTTGATAGAAAAGTCTGGAGGTCTAGTATCAGGATTGTAGGATAGGGGCCCCTAGAATTTTTTCGTACTCCTCTGTTGGGGTTGGGTGAGGCTTGACAGGGCGATCCATACATAATTTGTGCATTGGATTGTGTCCCCTTACATGCCATTTTATTTAGGGTTCTTAATGTTTAGATAACTATTTACGCGATTTCTGCTGGATTTACTAATGCTCTTTTGTTTTTGTTGTTGTTTTCCCTTTCCTTCCCGAGCCGAGGGTCGATTGGAAAAAGCCTCTCTGCCCTTTCGGGTAGGAGTAAGGCCTGTCTACATATTACTCTCCTCAGACCCCACCGTGTGGGACTATATTGGGTAGTTGTTGTTGTTGTTGTCTCTCTCTTGTATCTACTACAAGAAAAAGACCAAAAAGAGCCTCTAAGCAATTCAAAATGGAAAAAGTATGAGTCTTATGCAAGACGAGGAAAGAAAAGAGAGATAATGCACCAAAAATATGTCATAGGAAGATCATCTGAATCACCATCATTAAGTCCCTAAGAATACACAAATCCTTAAAAGGATTGGCACCTAACTAGAAAACACATCCATGGAAGTTTATTCTCCTTATTTCCGTATCAAAGTGACATGAAGCTAAATAGTCGCATTTATATCCAGAATTATCTAAAGTCGTGTCGGTCATAAGTAAGCCCAATATTAAAATGTCCAACTGTCATTTTGTGGTACAGTATAAATCTACAATAAGTTTCTTTCTAATAAGTAAAACTACACTAGATATAAATGCGTACCTTTTCTTAAGAATTCTACCTATAAGTACAGTAGATTTTAAACAAAGATGGTTCACACCGGTAACAAGTATCTCACATAGTGATATTAATCCAAAGTTATCTACATTTTAAAAATAAGAAGAAAGAGCATTATCATATTTACTCTGCACGTACTGGAAGAAAAAGTCAATCAGATGCCCAAAAAAATTTAACACCTCAAACTAACAAAACATGCAACATTCATAACTATTTCCTCCGCTTCAATTTATGTGACACACTTTTCTTATTAGACCGTTCCAGAAAAAGAAATTTTCTATAGTTGGAAACAACTGATCGTTAAACTTTCTATTTTACCCTTAATGCATAGTCACACAAATGTTATGACTCCACAAAGCTTTACCCTTTAAACTTTTAACACCACAAGCTTTAAAAGTCTTCTTTTTTAATCTTAAACTCCACGCCGAGTCAAACTACATCACGTAAATTAAATCAGACGGTGGGTGTGTGTGTATATATATGTATAAAAGATAAACATTCACAACTATAATATGAAGCAGTCTTAAGGAAACTAGACAATGAGACATGTCATACCTCATCATCTCTACAGGAAGTGGGCGTAATCTCCAATCTGCATTCTGATACCTGCAAAAAATATGAGGAAAACAATAGCATTATTGCTTTTGGCATTCCGTCACCCATTATTAGACATCTTCAGGAAAAATCCATTTATTTGTTGGCATTCCATCATCCATTATTTGATATCTTAGAAAAAAATCAATTTATTTGTTACAGAAGGCAGGGGTGATGAGATTTCTTTTCGTTTTTCATCTGATAATTGGAGGATGATATCCAGGATATGATTAAAAAAGTAGTAATTACAGGAAGACCATACTCTTTGTTTGCCGTAACTCCACAAAAATGTTGTAGCAGATACTCCAAGCTGTTTCTTTCCAGTTTCAAAACCCTTGAGGCCTAAGGATTTAGAAAACATCAATATTACTATACCCAAAAATGAACAAATTAAGGATTCATGACATCCCAATATCATTGTTAAACAAGGAGCAGGACAAGAGCCTAAAGCAGACCTGCAAACATGCTTTTGCTAGCTACAAGTGCTAAACCAACAAAGGAGAAAAAATGACAAGGAGGTATGACTTCGGAGGGACGTAAACCCTAAAATCTTCAAAGATACACTGATTAGCAGAACATTTTCCTATATGTATTGACTGACAAATCATGGTAATACACCTTTCATTTTGCTGAAAATCGTTAGTGCTTTAGTTTCTTCATATCTTGATTTCTTACTCCTTGTGAGTAGAAAACTGCTTCTTTAGTATTTCTGCATTCAAGCTATCGTTTTGTATTTCCAAAGCCAGATATT
Organism: Nicotiana noctiflora; assembly: GCA_032618575.1. NCBI lineage: Eukaryota > Viridiplantae > Streptophyta > Magnoliopsida > Solanales > Solanaceae > Nicotiana > Nicotiana noctiflora. The sequence goes on from JASVEL010010429.1 coordinate 45,167, forward strand.
AACACTTTATTAATCAATAAAGTCAATCCCGGTACATATAATCTACGGAAAAGGGCTAAATCTATCCCTTAACCATCGGAAATTAGTTATCAGTAACCTCCGTTATACTTTCCTTCACTATCTACCCCTACCATTACCCATTTTAATATTATTGCCCCTACAACTAACGGACCCTTTTAGTAAGACACTGGCACGATCTGAAACAACCTAACCATCTACCCATTTACTCGACCCGATAGCCCCAATTTATCAACACCAAGAGAGGTCCAACAGCATCCATCGCCTCCCTCTTCTCTGATTCCGCCAGCGCCTTCAACTACCCCCAAAATTCCACTTTAACAAATTTCAGCACAAGCAAAGAAAGGCAATGTATTGTATAGAGGAAACAATTTGAGATTGAAGCTTAAACCTCCAACTGCTCGCATGAGTATTTTTTTTGTTTCTTTTTTTGGTAGCAAATGTAAAAGCATAACCAGTACAATCAGACTACCAGACATCATTAGACTCGAGAGAGTGAGGTAAAACAAAATTTTCCACCACCACATCCCCATCCTCCTCCCTCAATAGAAGTTCCTTTGTAGTTGTATGGTTTTCCATGATTGTGTTTTTTTTCTTTTTCTATCTTTTTTCCCCTAAGACGGAATTTTGGATCATTTGTTTGTGAATTCTCTATTTTCCATGGAAGGCGGTGGTAAACCATGGCTTATGGAAATTGTGTGGTTAAATGTTTGTCATGTCTGTACACGAGGGGAGAATAGGTCACAACGAGGTGGTGGCAATGGGAAAAAAGGATAACGGGGAAAGAGCAATTAGAACTAAAAGGTTATTATAGCTCAGAATATAAATAACTAGGAGATCATATTGATTGAAATAGATTTAGGATATCGTTGGTTATTGCTCTATATTTTATGACCAGAAAATGATTGTGAATGGCTGAACTTTGCTTTGTGACTTGTGATGAAATTTGTTAAAATGAAACTTGGGGCCAGTTGGAGGCGCCAATGGAATCAGAGATAAGGGAGGCGATTGACATTGTTGGACCTCTCTTGGTGTTGCTGAATTGGGGCTATCGGGTCAGGTTGATTTGGTGGGGTAAATGGGTAGATGGTTAGGTTATTTCAGATCGTGCCACATGTCTTACTAAAAAGGTCTGTTAGTTGTGAGGGCCAAAACATTAAAATAGATAACGGTAGGGGTGGATAGTTAAGGAAAGTATAACGGAGGTTACTGATAACAATTATTTGATAGTAGACAGATCAGGTCTTTTTACGTATAATCTAAGTTGCTCTGACACGGCAGTTTAGGTGTCGCACCCGTGTCAATAAGACACTAGTATGGGTGTGGGTATGGCATCCATACCAAATGTGGTCAAGCAATTTTGGATACTTTAACCACGACAAACGAAAAAATTCGAGACGAAATACAATTTGATTGTCGAAATCAAAACTAGGGTAAATTTGAAGAAAATAGCATACCTTATCTAAGAACCAAATTTTTTACTTATCTACAATTTGAGAACAAAAAAAATCATATTTTACAAGCTATACGTAAGTATTCCACCAAATTTCTCATAATTTAGAGATATTGTTATATTTTTATTTTTTTGAATTATTTATAGTTGGATCCCCGCACCCGTATCCGTATTAGGATCCATATCCCCTAATTTTAGAATTAACATTTCAAAGAATCCGACCTCTGGATCCACACTCGTGTCCGAGCAACTTAGAATATTATATAGTAATATGTAATGTCGTGGGCGGCTTTCCAGCCATGCCCCATGACCCCTTGGACGCGCCCCGTGGCATCCTAGCAAGCCTCCCAAATGCCTAGCGCGACGGATTGCCCCATCGTCTTGGCCGCGCCAAGTGACAAGCGCGCGGGTGCCTCTGTCGCCTCACCGATATCCCTCGTTAGCACCCAGCCGCAAGCAGATGCCAACCGCGTCGCGTGCGCCGACTGTGATGCCAAAGACGTTGCTGACAACGGACCTGTTTCTACTTTGTAGAAAACTAAGTCTTTTTCATTGTATATATAGAGTAGTTTTATTTCATGTACTTCCATTATGTTTCTCTAGCTTATTCAAGTCTAGTCTTGTAGCTTTGGATTATTTTTTTTAAACATTATTAGAGGGATCAAGCAATCAAACTTTCTAGCAAGCAAGCAATTCTCTTCTATGGTGTCTCTCCCCCTCGACATACTGCGCTGCTTTTTCTGTAATAGCTTTCATTAATGCAATCAAGCTTTCTTTCATTCTAAATTCTCATTTCTGTTCTCTAAATTGCTTTGGACATTGGTTTTCCCGTACGGCCCTGACAATCTAGTCTAGTACGAAGGGGACCTCAGTTGGCGGAGGTAACTGCACTGACATCAGTTGCTTAGCCTTACATCGCCCTTCCAAGGAATTTCAGGAAGGCGCCACGTAACAATAATAACGTACAACTTTAATATCCTCATGAATCCCATGAAAATGTTCCATCATGGATATGCTAGCGCCTATTCATTTAGCCCCAATCAACGAACAATATAAAACAAAAGTAAACACAACAAAGTTGATGCATGCATCTTCTATAGACCATCTCCCACCACCTCATCCCCCTCAGGACACTCCAAAGAACACTTGAAAATATTAGCCTAGTTCTTTTTACATAAAAGAGGTCGAACATTAAATCAATTACCATTTCATCATATCTCAATTTTCATTTCCTTAGTAATGTCTTCTATAAGAATGTATGTATGGGGGATCTTGAAATAGCACAAGAATGACTATTTCACATTCAACATTTACAACAACATTACTTAGAACACAAAATGCAAAACCTCCTGCATCTTTTTGGCTGTCATTTATTCTAGGGACTTTGCATTAAGCTGATTATGCCAACAAGGAGGAAAGTGAGTTCTGCGAGTCATAAAAAGAAACAAAAGGCTGCTACCATCAAACAGTTATAGCTGGCTCATGTGCGTTTTATCCCTGCATAGCAGTGAAACCCCCTCCCCCCAGATAACAAACTTTTCTGTAGTCCATAATCACAAGAAACTCACAAAACAGAAGAATAGGAAAAATAATAGTGACATACTTATATATATATATATATATATATATAACATATGTGTGTGTGTGTTCAAATCTATCTCCAGATCAAGGCTCAAAAAGAGTTAAGGTAAAAACCTGCCCAGTGTCGAACATATTGCAGACGTATATGCCAAAGTCACGTTGAAGCCACACAATATCTCGATCAGCACCATGCATCACCTAGTAAGTAAAGTGCTGTCACAATAATGCTTTGTCAAATACAGACACGACATAAGATTCAGAAAATTACCTTTTTCTTCATGTGGTCCTTAAAAACATCTCTTAGGTATGGGCCAATATGAACACGAAGCTTCAGAGTGTCAACAACAAAATCTTCAGTTCTAGTGGATATTTGCATCAAGCATGTCAACCCTTGAAAAGATCTATATTGATTATGTTCCAAATCAACCTAAACAAAGACAGATCATCAGAATTAACATCAGGCCTTGGAAAAATGTAATATTGGTTCAGACACACAGTAATAAATGCAAAACTAATCATTCTTGATTCAAAGTATTATTATCCTCCTTCCCCATCTGTGTGCTGGAAGTGGAAGGTAAGAAGTGCAAGCAGCAAACACTCGCCCAGCTCTTACAAGAATGAAGTACTTAAACCCGGATTACCATAACAGCTTTTCCAAGAACCCATGACTAAAAAGGATGTCATACAGGAGAAGACAACAGAAATCATATAGAGATTTTCAGAAGCTTGCTTTCATCTGTATTTGCTGCTGAAATGAGTAGTTAGAGTTGCAAAAAAAAAAAATTGTCTGTGTCTTCATGTTGTATATCATTTTCTCATAGAAAGGAAAATTGCACAGGAGGGGCACCATGGAGGTCCAATACTTCTACAAAATACAGAACAAACACCCAATAAAACAATAAAATTTTGCATGTCTTTATTTTCTCCATTTCTCATACTTATAGCATGTTCTGTACATTCCAAATTTAGGATAGTGTTGTAATATCCGTAAAGCCCTGGACTGTGCAAAAAAAATTCATAGATAATAGATTGTTTCCTTTCTAGAATCAAATTATTAAATGGGGTCTGGGGAGGGTAATACGTACACAAGCCTTACCCCTACCCGAAAGGGTAGAGAGGCTGTTTCCGGCCGACCCTCGGCTCATAAAAAGAGAGAGAAAATCAACAAACAAAACAAAACAAAACAAAACAATGTTAGTAAATCCGGGATAAATCAAATAAATAATTATCTAAACATAAAACCAAAAGTAGAATGACATGCAATAATACCAATCGGTTACTACCATAAGAGGCACAATACAATACATTAATTAACTATAGAGATCGCTACCAAACCCCACTCAGCCCCTAACAGAAGTACTAAGAATTCTAGAAGGCCCTACCCTACAACTCTAATACTAGACCTCCAAACTTTCCTATCAAGAGTCATGTCCTCGGAAATCCGCATAATAGCCATGTCCCGCCTAATCACCTCCTCCCAATACCTCTTAGGCCTCCCTCTGCCACGACTCGCGCCAACTACCGACAGTCGCTCGCAACTCCTCACCGGTGCATCGGGCTTCTCCTCCGCACATGCTTCTCCTCCTCACAGAAGCTGAGATAATAGATTGTTTCCTTTCTAGAATCAAATTATTAAATTCCTTCTTAAAAAGAATTAATGTAAGATACCCACCTACAATTAATTTATGACATCCACACCTGGTGGATTATCGAGGCGCGCGCGCAAGTTAACCCGAACACTAGTATCATTAGAAAAATATTTATATAAGTCTCATACTTGTTTGTTTTGTCTGCCCCCAATTCTAAAAGGTTTTTCTTCTCCACACACAAAATTTCTCCACCAACTTTGTAACAAAATTCGTATTTCAGGCTATCCTGATAATAGAACAGATTTAACAAATATCACATGACCGACTTCCCAGTACTTTTTTTACCTAAAGTTATCAACTTGATAGAAAACTGATCTACAATGTAATGCAATACCAAATTATGTCTAGCATATTTTTCCAGGCTATTTTTAAAAAAAATCAGTAGTATCTAGCATATTTCTCACCAATCCACGGGCTTATTGCACCTCTGAGTAATTTAAACTTTTAATCTTAATTGGACTTTTCTTAGATACATTACATGCCAACCAAATCTAGCAAGATCATCAAAGTCAGCATGCATTTAGTAATAACAGACAAAGCAGCATATTCCAACTGACCCAAAATTTTAAGATTTATTTTCTGAAACATTTGTCTTCTTCTATCTAACAACAATCAGAAACTTTAGTTTTCTTCTCCGTGTCAAAGGGCGAGTCAAGCTATGCACATAGGTAGATGCATTGCTTCATGGAGTCTTTTCTTTACACTAAATAGTAAATTTGCAAGGGCGAGTCAAGCTATGCATATAGGTAGATGCATTGCTTCATGGGGGCTTTGCACTAAATTGTAAGAAGAAATTTGCAAGGTAGAAATAATACAGAAATCAACATAACATCTCATCCAGAAATAGCTTTTGAGACTTCAATCTTCAAGAGGCAGATTATGCATGCTGAATGTAACTTTTTGCCATCTCTAGAAAATAATTTAGGTTAATACTACAATCAGCTATGCACGAGCATAGTAAATATCTCGTACTTGCTAGTACAAAATAATGCTAAAATCAGGCAAACAACACGCATTTTCTAAGTAGATCAAATCTTCATATAGCATCCTCAAAAACCAACACAAATAAGAAACTATAGTCAGAAGTCTACCGCAAACTCATCCACAGCACGCAACTTGGCTGCTAACTGCTTCAGATCTTTGACCTCTTCCACAAACTTGAATGGGGTAATCTCCAATGGAGGAGGTTTGACAGGCTCAATGATGCCAGCACTCTCAACAAAGTCTGAGGGAGCAAACTTCTCCTGCATTGCATGGCTAGAAAAATTAGCACTCAAATCTTTGTTTAGTTATTTATTTGAGATTCATCAACAACTTAAGAAGATGGAGAAAAATTTTGCTTAAACTTTGGAGTAGGAGCACACATTGGTAAAATGAACATGTACTAGGACACCAATCTTGCAGCACATAATGCGAACTCACATCATGGAACACTACACTACACCATTAAAAGCATTGGGTGATATTTACATGTCCACTTTAGTTTATCAAAACTAAACAACTTCCTCTAGTTTGACAAACTATATAAGAACTATATTCTAGCTAAATATTTCCTTGCACAAACACCCTTATTGTTATGAGGACGTTAAAAACAATGCTATCATCTAAAAGTTAAAGTTTGTTCCAATTGGACACTTAATATTATTGTATTTATCAAAATATAGAAGGAAAATTTAAGTAACAAAAATGTGACACTCTTTATTTATTTTAGCTTCAAACAAAAGCAAATAGATAATCTACTTCAAGAGTAAAGTTTAATAGTTATCACTATTCTGTAAGGATTTTTCTAATTTTATTTGCTTTTTCATTGACAGACAAAAATTACCCTCACAAAACCAAAGTAGCTAAAAATCAGCATCACTTAGTCTTGCCTTAGGGGTTCTCAAATTTCTCAAACTAGAAACGAGGTCCATCAAGTATTACTAAACAAGAGAGCTCTACAAACATACAATGCATTTTCTATGTACAAAATAAACCTTAACAAAGATTTCAAGAGACCTGCAAGGGACCCAATTGGCCAAGAAAACATTGAAGAATAATACCATTAATTAATGTGGAAGAAAGATAAATAAATTCAATAAGAGAACTAACCAGAGGATGCATAAACCTGGAACCATCGTCAGTCCTCTGCAACCAAACATGCTGAAAAGGCTGGTTTTTGTTGTTAACAATAATTTTATACTCGTCCTGTGGCCTCGGGATGCTTGGTATATGAAACGGAATCTTTGGCTTCACTTTCGTAGCCACTTTCACCCCCTTCTCCTTCTCCGCACTAATTACATTACTATTATGTTCTACTTTCCTAGTCTTCTTCCGACTCACCAATTGAAACCCGTCCTCCATATTCTTCACGCCACTCTCCTCTTCTTTCTCTCTCAACGACCTAAAGTCATCCAAGGATGATGCCAGTTTCTCAAACACGTCGTCGTTTATGTTGACCAGCCAATCTCCAGTTTCCTCGTCATCTGGATCCTCCCCCGGAAACGACATGGATTTTCCCCATAATTGCGACAATGCCCCGACTCTCTCCAAGATTTCCTTGGATTTCTTGTCGATTTCTGAAATGGGGTTCCTGAATTCGCTGAAATTGTTGTAGAAATGGAAGTCTCTATCGGTGGGTATTCCTCTTGAAGAGCCAGACAGCTTTCCAATGGTAGATGGCAACGGACCACTTGTGACTTTGCGTAACGTATCCTCGGCCTTCTTGGAGATATCTTCATCAGATGAATCCGTCTCCATTGGTAGATGCCCCTTTAGAGATTAAGAAAAAAAATGGGGCTTTCTTCCTTCTTCGTTTTCGGGTATAGATTGGATTTAAGGACTGGGATTCACCATTGATGACATTTGAGGGGTTTTGGCTTTAGGGTTAGGGTTTTAGAGTGTGTTTTCTGAGTGTTTCAAATTGGACATGGTGGACACGTATAACCATTTCAGTGGTGTTAAATTGGTGGTTTCTGGGTTATGTTATCAAATAAAACTAGTAGTAAATAATGATTAGAAAATAAGAGTGTATATATATATATAATAAAAATATGTATATTGCAAATTAGAATTAGCGAGCGAATATAAAAGTAGTTAAATTAAAATTAAGCAGATTGAATTTTATTGAGAATAATATAGGTGGTGGCTAACTCATAAATACTTCAATTCCTCATGTACTACTGTCTGTTTACAGGATATAAACATCGATGAAAAAAAACTTAGTAATTGAGAAGCAAAGGTCAACAAACTCGTGAGGTTAAGTTTTAGGCCGAGAACAAACGTGCATAGTTAATCACTCAACAATGGAGTAGATGCATCAAAACTAAATAATCATATAACATATGTAAAATATCTTTTCATCTGGTAGAACCAATTCAATCGACAATATATTACCTCAATAAAAATGATCTGGTACTTCCCACAAACGAACAACACAAACTTTCAACTTTCATTGCATCTGCCAACTTGTTATATCGTTGATGAAATTAATGTGATTAGCCATCTTTTGCATAAGCCCTAAGTTTTCTTAAAAACTTGATAGCAGACGTAACTTTACAATTTAAGAAGATTTAGTTGAGAAAAAAATATAAACTACTGATGGTTTGAGCAGTTGATAGCAAATCGTGCGTGAAGTAGTTGAATGAATCGTCAGGTTGAACGTTAAGTTATGAAACGTGTAAAGAGAAGCTCGTGTCCTGCGCCTGTTCTGACCCATAGTCTTCGTTGTCCTTATGCATGTACTGTATTTTGTTTAGCAGTTCTCTGTTTGGTCAATCCAAAACATAGGAATCATCGTTAATAACTTCACTCAAATAGTCAAATGTTCGCTACGTAGAGTAAACTAAATGGAACTTATATTTGAGATAATAGAATAGGAATTTGAACGGTTTCCAACTGAAACGTTTTAAAGTGTTCAAATAACTTTAAAACTCCAATATAAAACTACTCCCCAATTTGAATTGCTAATTCATTTTTTTTATTTAAAGTTATTTTGAAACTACAACTTGAAACCACTTCTCGATTTGAATGGGCAGTGTTTCTTCTTTTTTTTCATTTTTTATAGGTTAAATTTTTTTTCTTTTTATTTTAAAATAAGTTAAAAATTCAAACTTGAAACTACTCCCACCCTATTTGAATGGGTAGTTATTTTACGTATATATTTATTTTTTGTTGTTTTTTATTATATTTAATTATAAGATATCTGTATTTATTAAATTCAAAGTAACCAATCCATATATATATATATATATGGTATTTTTTATTTTATTGTATTATTTGGTAGTTTTTATTTTATTGTATTATTTTCATTTTTTATATGTAAAATAATTTTAAAATTCCAATTAATCTAAAATCAATTTTCTTTTTACACAGAGAAAAAAACGTGTCCTATATTTGTGATAAGTACAATCAGTTATTTTTTTAAAATATAAAAATTCTGAAATTTTGAATTTTGAAAAGAAAAATTGTCATTTAAATTTTCTTTAAAATAAATAAAGTTGTAATTCCAAATTCAACTTCCTAACCAATGTCCTAACATGCCATGTGTCATGTTATTCTTGTGACATTTGGCTTCATAAGGGACTTTTGTCATTGGTTTTTAATTATATATATATGTGTGCGTGTGTGTGTGTGTGCGCGTGTGTGTGTGTTTATTATTTTCATCTTTTATATGTATATATAAATAGATTTTTCATTTTTTTAATTTAAAATAACTTTAAAACTGTTATGAAATAATAAAAGAAGAAGAAGAGTATTGCAGAGCAAAGTAGAGAGAGATAATTCTTATTGATATTTTGGAATGAATTACAATGAGGTAAGACCCCTCTATTTATAGGAGAAATATGATTTAGTCACAAAGTAAAACTCTCCACAAGATAGACATTCACTCTAAATAGAATTCTATTCATAACACTCCCCCTTGAATGTCTATTCAATGATAATGTGCCTTGTTAAAACCATAACTAAAAGAAAACCCATTGGGAAAAAAATTATAGAAAAGGAAAAAGAGTACACATATCTAATAATATGCCTTTTGGTTGCCTCGTTAAAAACCTCGCAAGGAAAACCTAGTGGGACAAAACCTTGTAAGGAAAAAAGAGTGCAACACGCATTAACTCCCCCTGATGAGAGCATCAATTCACATCCTTAAGCCTTCACATCCCAATCTTGTGTACTAGCTTCTTGAAGGTTGACGTTGACAAAGATTTTATATCAGCTTCAATGTATTTTCATAATGACATAACATAGAGATCTTTCATTCATATATTCAGGTACATGAATCTCTCATGAGATATTATGAAGGGTAATGTCATGTGATCTTCTAGATCACTTGCCTCCTTTATTATGATCATTTGCTCATCTTCTTTATAAAGAAGTTTATTTGAAACCGATTGTCTATACGTGTCACGACCCCAAACCCCGGTCGTGATGGCGCCCAACACATTGCTAGGCAAAGAATTCTTGAGTTTTAAGGCTCAATTCATTGATTTTGATGTTATTTTAGCGATTTGATCGTGCGAGCAAGTTCGTATGATGTTTTTGAGTTAGTGTGTGTCACACCTCCCTTTTTACTACCCCACTTAAGCATATAAATACGCTCGTAAGGTATACCCCGACGCTCAAATACCCGAAACGGATAAAATAACGTAAGGGAAGGAGTTTTTCCAATTAAAGGACAATCGGTTCGGGATTTATTGAGATTAATCAGAGTCGCCACTTGGGAATGATAATGGTGTCCCAAGTCACCGGTTAATCCCGAATCCGAGGAATTTTGACTCTTAAAAATGTCTGCGAAGCAGAGATCCGGATAAGGAACTCCGTTAACCCGGGAGAAGGTGTTAGGCATTCCCGGATTCCGTGGTTTTAGCACGGTCGCTCCACTGTCGTTCTTGACTTTTGTTTGACTCAATTATAAGTTTTAACAACATAATGTGCTTTTACGTTGAATATCATTTTTAGGAATTTGCAGTATCGCGAAAAAACACGCCTCGAGTCATACCGCAACCAGTACGCCTATGACTTTTGGTGTATTTCAGCTTTACCGAGATTTGGATTTGAGTCGCACCAAGTGCACACTCATTCATAGGAAGGTATATTAAAATCGTGCCTTAAGATAGTCTATATCGGCTTTTAACTTTGGGAGAGGCTATGGAATTCGCTATTAGCCTCTCCGGTTCTATTATGTTATCTTATTACTAAAAGGGGGCCCCGCTTATTATTCGGGCGAGGCTCGTCCCAATTTTATTAAAGTCCGATCCTATTTCGTTCAACTATATTTGCTATATTGTTTTTGCCTTAGCCGATTTTGTATCATTAAACACTCCAGGCCCGTTATCTCTGTTGTTTATTGGGCCTGGGCTCTTCACTTATTCAGACAGCATTCGATCCACCCAGGCCTCCGAGACCCAGGCTTGTTTTTGGGCTTTTAATCAGCGGACCAATCAGTTTCATATTGCAGTTCAGGCCCACGTTACACATAGGGCCCAAACCAAAATTGTAATAACAAAAGTATATCACATAATTCATATGAAGAATCAAATACTCAGAAAACGAAATCAGATCATTTTATTCATTTTTCAGAAGATGAAAACCACTATACAATATAATTAATACTTACACTAGATTACTACTAATTGATCTATATATGACTGGACTACATGTTGTTCCTTTGTTTTCTGCCAAAGGGCCTATAACATCGTAGAAATTACTTATATTAAGAAAGAAAGAAAAAGTGATTCAACTATATGAGACAGTGCTTAAACAATCTAATTACTTACTAATGTCAACTAAATTATCCGAGACTAAGTGATCTGTTTATATGTACACAAGTATATTATTGATTCTAGTTCAATTTAGCTTACGAGATGTCATGAACCCAGTCTCGAATGAATTACTACTTCTTCTAACTATTCTTCTCTTTTGGACTTGTTGGTATCTAGAAGCTGATTCACTATTATGATCAACCATTGTTATTTAATACGAGCTGAACTTATTTGATGTTATTAAAGCTAGTTTCGCCTCGGTTATTACTTCAAACAGGTTGTTTCATTCTTAAACTTACTCGAATCTGGTTATCAACTTCCAAATCTTATTACCTACGTGAGTTGGCTAGACTTGCTGTTACTGATTCATATCAGAGTTATTTAGCCTTGTTTTATGATTCTCACCTATTTAACTAAGTGATGCATGACTATGATTATACTACTACTATACTACTACTATTATACTAGCTATTACATCATTTTTGTTTCTGTTTTCATACTACTGTAATCTAATCTACCACTAAAACTACAAATCTAAATTACTAAGCAGTGGTACAAAATTGAACTACATATTCAAATAACAAAGAATCAAAATGAATCTTCATGCCATTTATCAAGAATCATCACTACAGCTTGGTTTCGGACAGGAGAATATCTGAATCAGCAAGAAGAAAACCAATGAGCTCTAGGGAGTAAGCAATAAGCACAACAGGACCCAAACAGCAATGCAACAGAGGGATGAATGCTAGATAAACACAGCAACACAGCAACAGCAACACAAGAGAAAACCCAAGCAGATCACCCAGCAAAATTCGATAGAAAACCCAGAAATCCTACTGTTGTATTGCTAATTCTAATCTCTGAAAGCTTTGTATAAAATCAGCCTAGATATGAATTTCTGATTGCTTAGAATTCGAACCCCTTTTCAGCCCTTTTCTAGAGGTATTTATAGTTGTATTGAGGGCTCAAGACTTGGGGAGGAAGTATGGGATTAATCCCACTTCTCCCCCTCCTAAAATTATGAAATATACACTTTAGCCCCAATTTCTGTTAACAGAAATCCTTCCAGCATGTGCTGGAAGGTTCTAAAGATTCCTTTTAGGGGCTTTTTACCAATGTGACCTTAGGGGTTTGAGATTTTTACAGATTTCCCTTTTTAGGGAGACCATTATACCCTTAAATCTCTGCAAAATTGCAGAAATCAGGGGTACAAAGGACTCCCTTACCCTCTTAGGTTCTAACTATTTACTAATTTACCTTTTTAACTCCCAATTGTGCCCCTAAGGGCATTGCTGATTTACTAGATGTACCTAGGTTAAGTTTCAACATCCTTTTGAACCTATTTAACTAATAGCCAGCCCTTGCATTGGTATTTAAGGGCTGGCCAGATTTATTTTAAGAGACTATTTCAATTTTAGCCACTTCTGGATCTATTTTAGTTAATTAAGACTAAGTTATTTCAATTTTAAGCTAATTGCAGGCATAGCCCGCTTTATTATTAAAAGTAACTCTTTAAAATCTAGCCAGTCTCAAGTTGAGACTTGGCTTGGGTAATTAAACCCAATTACTGAACATTTGGGCCCAAAACCTTTGCAGGTTTGGCCACTTTGATGTTCAGGGCTCTAAAGAGAGCCTGGGCCAGTCTGCATTTGCAGACATAGCCACTTTGCACAACCAGCCACTTTTAAAGTGAGCTGTGTGTTAGGGCCTTATAGAATAGGTCAACCCTTTGCAAGGTTGACCATTCTTAGGCCAATTATTTAACTAACAACCTATTTTGTTCATTTTCAGTCCTAATTTATTTCAACACTAGCCATTTATGGGACCTAGCGCTAACAGCTATAGCCAATTCACCTAAGCATGAAGGTATTAACAGTGTTCACTAACACAGAACCATTGCAAACACAGCCATTTCAACAGATATTTGCACATATAGCCAAATGAAATCAAAGTTGTCCACTAACTAATCAAAATTCAGAGGGAAGGTTGAGTATGGTTGAATCTCAATCAATTAGACTTTACAAACTCAATCTCACATAGCAAAGTGTCAATTAACATCAAATAAGCTTAGTCACAATCAATTCATGTCAGATAACATACTGGAAAAACCCTAAAACACTTAGCATTCATGGGCATAGACACATAGATACTAAATTCTCAGAAAACAATCAACAAGGAATGAACATGGCCCATCTAGATTTAACAGAGTATGGCAATCAGAATTCATTTTTAAATACTACTCCTAGCTTGATGTATGCATGTTAAGAGTGGAGATGAGGAATAGGAAAGACATGAAGGAGCAATGAATAACATCCCTAAATCTATTATGGAAAAGTGACAGAAGAAAGATCATGGGTATGCATGTGAGGGTGCTTTTGAAGTAGTAATCCTTAAACAAACATGAGAGCCTAACAGTTAATTCTGAAATTATTCTAAAAGGAAAACAGTGAACACATGGAAAACTGGAGCAGAACCAACTTAGATATGAAACTAAAACATGAAAAGACCAGAAAAGACTCATTTGAAACTATTGAAAGCTAGATGCAAACCAAGAGTCAAAGTTTAAACATGTGATATTGAAGACCAACAGAGACACTTATAGACGAAACATGAAAAACACACAAAAAGGACTGGACATGAAGAAAGAAAAGATGACAGAGTATGCAAGACAATACAAGAGAAGTTACGCTATAAGAGTCAAGACGGATCAAAACTATACGACTTAATCAATAATGAAGAAAAGAAGAGAATCAAAGTCACTTTTGACTTACTAAACATATAAGAGAATGAGAGATAAACAAAAATCAATAGTCATGCCTTTGAAACGAGTCAGAAACCACAAATCAGACATGATCTTTGAACTCCGATAAAAGAAATTATGATAGATAGAGTAAGAAAATAACAAACAGATACCTTAGCACTAACAGGTTCAAAGAAACACGGAAAGATATAGGAGATGAACAGATTAAGAAATAGACAGAGAAACAGACAAGAATAGGACATGATGTGAAACAAAAGAAGATGAACAGGAAGAAAAGAAACAGGATATTAAAAGGAAAAATCCTAAGACTAACATGTGAGAATCAAGAATCAAAAGAAGACATCTAAAGGCATGCAAAAAATAGAAAACAGAAATCAAACAAAATACACAAAGCAAAAATGATAACAGAAAGCAGATAAGGGCCGGGGGACTTAGCTTGCAGGGCATGTCCCCTGAGCTTCCTATCCTTCTCTTTTCTTTATTCCTCAGACTCTTTTCATTCTCCTTTCCTTGTTTCTTTTTCTTTATTCTTCTTTTTTTTACTTTTCTTTTCTCTTTTAAGGCTTAAAGACGAAGCCTTTTGGGATTTTGAGTTGTAAAGGGGTGTTTGGGAGAGTAAAAGGCGAGGCCTTTGGGTGGTTTTAAGTTTGGGGGTCGCCGGAGTTAGGGTTCCGACGACCTTCTTTGGGATATTCGAGGAGCTACGGGGAGATTCGAAGGGAATGAATGGTATAGGGGTGTAGATCAGACCAAGCCGGATCGATTGGCGTTGGTTTGAGACGGTGGTTCATTCTTTAGTGGTCACCGGCGGAGTTCCGGTGACCGAGATTTCTGGAGAAGGGTGGGTTTCTGGGTTTTCTCTGGAGTTTTAAGTCCTTGTGGTGAAGAAGAAGGAGAGAAGAAGAGGGGAGAGGTAAAAGGGAGATGGCCGCCATGGCCGGCTAGGGTTCTTGAGGGTTTGAAGAAGAAGAACGGGAGAGAGGAGAGAGGTAAGGAGGCGGCTAATCTCTAGGTTTAGAAGAAATGGCTTGGTCTATTCAGACCAAAGCCTTATATACTTGGGATGATTGAGGAAATCGTGGCCGTTCATTTGATGAGAATCGACGGCTCAGAGGCGCGTTACTAAAACGACGCCGTATTGTTGTCTGGGAGACCAAAGCCTTTGACCCTTAGATCAATCCAAACGAACGGCTCAGATTCGATCTCACATTTCATTTAATTAACTAATTCCGCTAATTGTCTCAACCGTTGGATTTGTCATGATGAACGGCTGAGATCGTTTGCCTCTTAAAGAACTGGGCCCAATCTTATTAAACCTACCTATTTTTTGTATTTTTCTGGTTTTAATTATTTTATGTATTTTCTTTTATACTTTTTTTTTCTTTTTCTTTTATGGAAAATTATAAAACCTAGTTTCCTACTTACTCTAATTATCTAATATTTTTTGGCAATTTTCTACTATTTTTTCCTAATTTCCACTACTTAAACTATTTTTGCTATTTTTACTTAAAATCTAACTAATTAAACTAACAAATTAATTACCTAGCCTATTTTTTTTTGATTTTCCTCTAATTTCTACTTATTCTAACACAAAAGTATAGCTAATTCCAAACAAAGCAAGTAATTGCACTCAAAAACATATTTATTTTAATTTTGGAATTGTTTGCTCGGTGCAAAAATCACGTGCTCACAGCTGCCCCTCTTTGCTCGGGAACACGAAGAGTTTCAGTGCAAAGACAAGTGAGAAGTAATGAGAGATTTTTGCACATCGGCACATTCCGTGAAAGCATTTTTGAAAACCTTTTGACCGCACCCTGCTTTAGAGGTTGCCTACATATCCTGGGCTAAACAGGAATCAGGTCAGTGTAGTTCGGGAAGGTCTGGCAGTTAAAAACTACCAGACTCACTATTGCATTGACACTATTGAGACTTGCTGACTTACTCCTTATTACATCGGGGGGAGGGTGGGGGGGAATGTAAAATGAAGAAGCTATTCTAAGCTATGATCCTACAATTACAATTGTTCCTATCCTAGCTTTTGTTTGCTTCTCCTTTTCTTTGATGCTGACTCTCTTTTTGTTGATTTTCTTTGATGTCGACTCTCTTTTTTTGTTGATTTTCTTGTTTTTCCCTTTTTTGATTTTCAATGGTACTTCTTGTCCTCGAGCTGAACCTGCTCAAAACAAAATAACAAACTACTTTCTTTCTTTTTTCTGCCCCAGTGTGGGCTTTTAGCTATATATACCATGATATGCAGAAATATATTTTCGTATTTAAAGGTGGGCACCTAACAGAATTTAAACGTGTAATGCGATGCAGAAAAATATTCCCGTATTAGAAGGTGGGCACCTAACGGAATTTAAACGTGCAATGCGATGCAGAAAAATATTCCCGTATTTGAAGGTGGGCACCTAACAGTAATTAAACGTGCAATGCGAATGCAGAAAAGTATTCCCGTATTAGAAGGTGGGCACCTAACAGAATTTAAACGTGCAATGCGATGCAGAAAAATATTCCCGTATTTGAAGGTGGGCACCTAACAGAATTTAAACGTGCAATGCGATGCAGAAAATATTCCCGTATTTAAAGGTGGGCACCTAACAGAATTTAAACGTGCAATGCAATGCAGAAAAGTATTCCCGTATTAGAAGGTGGGCACCTAACATAATTTAAACGTGCAATGCGATGCAGAAAATATTCCCGTATTTGAAGGTGGGCACCTAACAGAATTTAAACGTGCAATGCAAATGCAGAAAAATATTCCCGTATTAGAAGGTGGGCACCTAACAGAAATTAAACGTGCAATGCGAATGCAGAAAAATATTCCCGTATTAGAAGGTGGGCACCTAACAGAAATTAAATGTGCAATGCGAATGCGAAAAAAATATTCCCGTATTAGAAGGTGGGCACCTAACAGAATTTAAACGTGCAATGCGATGCCGAAAAGTATTCCCGTATTTGAAGGTGGGCACCTAACAGAATTTAAACGTGCAAATGCCAATGCATTCCCGCAGCCTGAGGACTGGAGGGGTGGATTTTGAAAGATATTACCTTCCTCTTTTTGGTATTTTCTTTTTACCAATTATCTCTAGCCCGTGAATTTCTTCACTTATTGGCGAACTTCTCTTTTTGGTGTTTTCCATTTTCCACATTGGTCACATTCACTTTAAAGTGATTAGTGACAATTTGTTCCTGCATGAAACAAAATTTATTAGATATAAACCGCTGGCAACTGGCATCTGCCGTCCCCGCTTCTTATTGCTTCCTTTGTTTTTGCTTTTCTCATGTTGTGCAACTTTCCAAGTGCTTGTCCCTTGCAAACTCTTTTTGTATTTTCTCGTTTTCCATTTTTGTTTTGTTTTCTTTCCCTTTGGCCGTGTTTGCCAAACTTCTTTATTTCCTTCCCAAATCTTCTTTCTTTCTGACCCAGTGTTGTTTCAACTTTCGTTATCAGGAGCTGGTAGCTAGCTCTCAAAAGGGTAAACAATGAAATGCAGAAAAATAAAAAAAGGTAAGGGCGTTTTGGAGAGATGATAGAACTTATCCGGGTATTTGCCGGCTGATTCTGCTGACCATGCCATGTATTTAAACTCTGACCCAGTTCGTTCCAATCATTATTCTGTCTCCGAATTGTTTCCAGCCCAAACCAATGCTGTTTTTTGTTGCTTTTCTCTTTTCTGGTAATCCTCACAATCGCTCTACGGTGCCTCGAAAGGTTTTCACCAATAGAACTCTCTCATTTATTCTCTCAACCTCACAATCGCCTTACGGTGCCGGTTAAGGTTTTCACTGACAAGACTCTCTCATTTTATTTCTCTCAAGCTCACAATCGTCTCACAGTGCCGGTTCATTTTTTCATTTTTCATTTTTCCTTTTTGTATTTTGTTTTCTATACCACGGGTATTATCCGATGTTTCGCTCCTCCTTTATTGCATTCGTTATCATTTCAGCATTGATCAGAAGGTCTTTCTTTGGACTGTAATGTGGCTTTTGGATGGGTTGAGAAAGAAAGATATAAAGGCTCAAAATCTCACGAGGGTTCAAAAATAATTACAACTCTCGGAATTATTAAACATAACTTCTGCCCCAGTTTCAATATGTGGGGAATTTTTAGATTTTTTCTTTATTGTGACTGAACCTCAGAGAGGCTGCCTACGTACCCTTTCGGGATCAAGTCAGACGTAGTTCATCCAACTTCATTAGTTAGATGGATTTCTTTTTTGACTTTTTCCCGATTTCTTTGTCTTTTTCTCTTTTTCTTTCATTCGTTTTTTCTCATTTTTCATTTTTCATTTTTTTTTCTTTTTCTTTTCTTTTTCATTTTATCAATTTTTCATTTTGGCAATTTCGATCTTATTGCGCTAAAGCGATTCCGAGAGAGGGATATGAAAGAATTTATTCATTAAGGCTCAAAGGGGTTATCAACGGACAAAGTGTTTGGATAGAGAATAAAATGCCTTCGTCATTTCAATTCCAAAATCACAACAAAATACAAAACACATAATTGAAAAGGAATCATACATAGTATCTTTTGACCGCATCCGAATTGATAGCAGTCTCTACGCACTTTCCTTCAACATCTGTTAAATATAATGCTCCATTGGACAACACCCGTGATACCACAAACGGTCCTTGCCAATTTGGCACAAACTTGCCCTTCGCCTCGGCCCAATGCGGTAAGATACGCCTCAATACCAGTTGTCCGACTTCAAACTTTCGAGGTCGTACCTTCTTATTATACGCTCTAGCCATTCTTCGTTGATACAACTGCCCATGGCAAACTGCGGCCAACCTCTTCTCATCAATCAAACTCAACTGTTCTAAACAGGCTTTTACCCATTCATCGTCATCTATCTCAGCTTTGGCTATGATCCGTAATGACGGTATTTCTATTTCTGCGGGTATAACAGCCTCCGTTCCATACACCAGTGTATAAGGTGTGGTTCCGATAGAAGTACGCACCGTCGTGCGGTAACCCATGAGAGCAAAGGGTAACTTTTCATGCCATTGCCTGGATCCCTCCACCATTTTTCGGAGAATCTTCTTAATGTTCTTATTTGCCGCCTCTACTGCACCATTCGCCTTTGGCCTGTAAGGTATGGAATTGCGGTGTGTGATCTTAAATCTTTCACAAACTTCCGCCATGAGATGACTGTTCAGGTTGGCTCCATTGTCCGTGATAATTACCTTGGGAATTCCAAATCGGCATATAATATTTTCATGCACAAAATCCACCACCGCTTTCTTCGTCACTGCCTTGAATGTCTTAGCTTCAACCCACTTGGTGAAATAGTCAATTGCAACCAGAATGAACCTGTGCCCATTAGAAGCGGCTGGATCTATTGGGCCGATAACATCCATGCCCCAAGCAACAAAGGGCCAAGGTGCTGACATTGTATGCAACTCATAAGGCGGGGAGTGGATCGAATCCCCATGTACCTAGCATTGATGACATTTCTTTACATACCTGATACAATCACGCTCCATAGTGAGCCAGTAATACCCAGCTCTCAAAATCTTCTTTGCTAAAACATATCCGCTCATGTGGGGTCCACATACTCCGGCATGTACTTCAATCATGATTTCATCCGCTTGTTGTGCATCCACACACCGCAATAAACCCAGATCTGGTGTTCTTTTGTATACCACTCCTCCACTGAAGAAAAATCCATTGGCTAGACGCTTGATGGCTCTCTTCTGGTCTCCGGTGGCTTGCTCCGGGTATTTGCCAGCTTTCAAGTATTCTCTAATATCATGATACCACGGCTCTCCATCCGACTCTTCTTCCACAGCAAAGCAATAAGCATTTTGATCACGGACTTGGATCTGAAGCGGATCTATATATGTCTTGTCAGGATGATGCAACATAGAGGACAGTGTGGCCAAAGCATCTGCGATCTCATTGTGCATTCTTGGGATGTGCTTGAACTCTATAGACTGGAATCTTTGAGACAACTCGTGCAAACAATACCGATAAGGTATCAATTTCAAATCTCGTGTCTCCCATTCCCCTTGGATTTGGTGTACCAAGAGATCCGAGTCACCCATGACCAAAATCTCTTGAATACCCATGTCAATTTCCATCCTTAATCCCAAGATGCACGCCTCATATTCGGCCATGTTGTTGGTACAGAAAAATCGGAGCTGAGCTGTGACGGGATAGTGTTGACCCGTACCTGAAATGAGTACCGCTCCGATACCAACGCCCTTGCTATTGACGGCTCCGTCAAAGTACATTTTCCATCCTGGTCTCTCAACTTGCTCCATCTCCTCGACAATCATTGCCTCTTCATCCGGAAAGTACGTCTTCAATGGTTCATACTCGTCATCCACCGGATTCTCAGCTAAGTGGTCTGCAATAGCTTGTGCCTTCATTGCTGTACGTGTTACATAAACAATGTCAAATTCTGTGAGCAGAATCTGCCATTTGACTAATCTTCCCGTGGGCATAGGCTTCTGAAATATGTACTTCAGAGGATCCAGTCGTGATATCAAGTATGTGGTATATGCTGACAAATAATGCTTCAACTTCTGAGCTACCCAGATCAATGCACAACAAGTCCTTTCAAGTTGAGTGTATTTTACCTCATAGGATGTAAACTTCTTGCTGAGGTAATATATGGCTTGTTCTTTCTTGCCTGTCTCATCATGCTGACCCAATACACAACCAAAGGAGTTATCAAGCACTGTTAGATACAAAATCAGAGGTCGCCCTGGTTCTGGAGGAACTAACACCGGAGGATTGGCCAAATATTCCTTGATCTTGTCAAAGGCTTCCTGACACTCGTCGGTCCATTTCACTGCTGCATCTTTTTTCAACAACTTGAAGATCGGCTCACACGTTGATGTCAATTGAGAAATGAATCGACTAATGTAATTCAACCTTCCTAGTAAACTCATGACCTCCTTCTTGTTCTTCGGCGGAGGTAGACTTTGAATAGCCTTGATCTTTGATGGATCCAGTTCAATACCTCGCCGACTCACTATAAACCCCAGTAATTTCCCTGAAGGTACTCCAAAGGCACACTTCGCAGGATTGAGCTTTAAATTGTACCTCCGGAGTCTTTGGAAAAACTTTCTCAGATCTCTCACATAATCAAGTTGTTTTCTGGACTTTATGATGACATCGTCCACATACACTTCAATTTCTCGATGCATCATATCGTGGAACATTGTGGTCATCGCCCTCATGTAAGTTGCCCCGGCATTCTTCAATCCAAACGGCATTACTCTATAACAATACGTTCCCCAAGGTGTAATGAAGGCAGTTTTCTCAGCGTCTTCTTCGTCCATCAGGATCTGGTGATAACCAGCATAACAATCCACAAATGAACCGATTTCATGCTTGGCGCAATTGTCGATCAATATGTGAATGTTTGGCAATGGGAAGTCATCCTTCGGACTGGCCTTGTTGAGGTCTCTATAGTCTACACACACTCCGGTTTTGCCATCTTTCTTCGGGACCGGCACAACATTTGCCAACCAGGTGGGGTACTTGGTAACTCTTATGACCTTTGCCTCAAACTGCTTATTCACCTCTTCTTTTATCTTCACACTAATGTCCGTTTTGAATTTCCTCAACTTCTGCTTTACCGGCCGGCATTCGGCATAGATAGGCAACTTGTGTACCACCAAATCTGTGCTAAGCCTGGGCATGTCATCATAGGACCAGGCAAAAATGTCCTTAAATTCATGTAACAACCTTATCAATTCATCCCTGAGGGGTGCCTCCAAATGTACACAAATCTTTGTTTCTCGGACATCATCTTCACTCCCCAAATTTACAGATTCCGTATCACTCAGATTCGGTTTGGGTTTTTCCTCATATTGTTTCATGTCCTTGCTTATTTCCTCCAAGGCTTTCTCATCCTCACATTCTATTTCACTATCTTCCTCGATTTCTTGTATAGTAACGTGATTGTCAGAACTGGGTCTAGAATCCTTCACGCATGACATGGCATCAGAATCAACACATGCAAAACTGTACAAAAGGAAAAATAAAGAAAAATAAGGCAAAAGTGAAGAAAAGGAAAACTGCATTTCATTGATAAAAGAACGAACAATGTTCGGGATACATGGTGATTTTCTTTTCATGAGAGGAATGGGAAAACTATAAAAATAACAACTTTTGGGAAAGCAATGATGAAATTTTGGAGCTAACTACCAAGACTCCTTCCCGATAGGGAAAGGAGTAGCTTCCCAATTGTTCAACATGATTCCAGGTCCCACAAACTGCACATCCATTTTGCTTGTGCCTTCCCCTGCTTCAATCATATTCACCTCCCAAAACATCTTCTCAAAACTCAGCATTTCTTCATCAAGTTGGGTCTCAATGCACTTTGTCGCAGCAGATGTCCGATATTTTGTACCAGGCCTGACGAAGGTGTCGGATAATTTGGGTATGGGTTTAGGCAAGGTCCAGTTCTTTTTGGCTTTTGAGGCTCTCTGGATGTCGGCAAAGGTGGGTTTGAACCCTAAACCGAATGTACCTTTGTTTTCTGGAAGCTGAACCGGCTGAATAACTCCCTGCAATGCTTTGCCCAGTCCCTTCCCCGGTGCAAATCCGTTTCTAAGCATCTCTTTGGCCACCATCACAGCAGTTGGTGCCATCATAGGGATCGGCAACTTCGCCCCTTCAGCAATTCTGTTTACCACAATAGCATCTGTCACTTGGTAGACCCAAGGACCCCTATCCCCGTCAGTATCATCAAACGGTGTCACCACATTACAAGCATTTTCTTCCCCATGGACTACAATCTCCTGCTGTTCCCACTCAAATTTGACCATCTGGTGTAAAGAAGACGGTACTGCTTTGGCCGCGTGAATCCAGGGTCGGCCTAACAACAAGTTGTATGACACAGCAATGTCGAGCACCTGGAATTCCATAGTAAAATCAACAGGACCGATAGTCACCTCCAGAATAATATCTCCCAATGTGTTTTTACCCCCACCGTCAAACCCTCTCACGTTTATACCGTTCTTCCGGATTCTGTCCGGACTGATGTTCAGCTTCCCCAAAGTCGACAGCGGGCAAATGTTAGCGCTTGATCCGTTGTCTATCAATACCCTGGTCACTACCGACTCTTCACTCTTTACCGTAAGGTACAATGCCTTATTATGCTCAGTTCCCTCCACCGGCAGCTCCTTATCAGAGAATGTGATTCGATTAGACTCGAAAATTTTGTTGGTAATCTTTTCCAAATGACAAACCGAAATCTTTTCCGGAACATGAGCCTCATTTAGAATCTTCATAAGAGCCTTCCGGTGTTCTTCTGAATGTATTAGCAGAGATAGCAAAGAGATCTGGGCAGGGGTCTTCCTCAACTGCTCAACCACTGAGTACTCTTGTGACTTCATCTTCTTAAGGAATTCCTCCGCTTCCTCTTCTGACACTGGTTTCTTCAATTGGCTCTCTTTTACTGCTTTCATTTTTCTCAATTCCTCTGAAGCAAAGCATCTCCCAGACCGGGTGAGACCATGGGTTTCGTTAACTTCCCCAGACACCTCTTTTCCTTTATAAACCACTGCTACCTTGTTATAGTTCCAAGGTACAGTCTTTGTACTCACCACCGGCATTTGCACTACCGGCTTTATAATTACTGGCTCTGTACTTGCGCCTTTCACAGTCACAATCGTCTTTGCGCCTGGCACTACCACTTTTAAACCCTCCACCACTACTGGCTTTCTTGTTGGTTTCTCAACAACCGCTTTCTCTTTCACAACTTCCTTTTCCGCTTTACCACTTGACTTTATCATCATCATATCCTGAGATGGTTTTTGACCGCTATCACCTTGCACCAATTCTATCATGTGTGTCTCGTGGTGATTTGGCAGTGGATTCTGGGTAATGTTCGGGGCTTCTGGAGCCTGAACATCAATTCTCCTATCATCAATGAGATCCTGAATGGCGTTCTTCAACTGCCAACATTTTTCGGTATCATGACCCAATGTTCCCGAACAGTATTCACATCTAACAGAAGGATCAAGATTTTTCGGGGGTGGGTTTGGAACTTTAGGTGCAACTGGGCTTAGCATCCCCAACTCCTTCAACCTATGATAAAGGCTGGTATATGATTCCCCGAGAGGGGTGAATGTTTTTCTTGCCTTGTTTCTCCACTCAGAGTCCGGCCTGGGCCTATTTTGGTTTCTGTAAGGTTTAGAGGTTGGGTATGTGTTCTGGGTGTGGTAAACATTGTGTGGAGCTTGAGCTCTCCACACATGGGGTGGTGGTGGTGGGTAGGCTTGGGCTTGTGGGTGGTGGTAATGTGGGACTGTTGGTGGGTATGGTGGTGGTGGTGGGTTATATGGGGTTGATGTGTTGTATGGGTTTGGCGGGTAAGATGATGGTGGTGGATTATATGGGGTTGATGGGTTTGGTGGGTGCTGGTGGTAGGGTCTTGTTGGGTGATGATGCGGGTTACGACTCCACGGCCTGCTCTCTACAGTTGCCACCTCTTCCTTCTTCTTCTTTCCCATTTACTCCCCCGTTTCCAGTTTGTATAGCCTGATTGGTGGCCTTGATGGCCGAAAAACTCATGATTTTATTTGTTTTCAATCCTTCCTCTACAAAGCTTCCCATTTTCACGACTTCATTGAAACTCTTCCCAATCGCCGACACTAAATGACCGTAGTATGTAGGCTCCAAAGCTTGTAGAAAACAATCCACCATCTCCTCCTCCTTCATGGGTGGATCTACTCTCGCGGCCTGCTCCCTCCATCTGAAACCGAATTCCCTAAAGCTTTCCCCTGGCTTCTTCTCCATTTTTGTAAGTGATAGTCTGTCAGGTATGATCTCTAAGTTGTACTGAAAGTGATTTGCAAAGGCTTGTGCAAGGTCATCCCATACGAACCACCTTGTATGGTCTTGTCGAGTGTACCACTCTAAAGCTGAACCACTCAGACTCTGGCTGAAGTACGCCATCAATAACTCATCTTTACCTCCCGCACCTCTCATCTTGCTACAATATCCTCTAAGATGAGCTAACGGATCCCCGTGTCCGCTATACATGTCGAATTTTGGCAACTTGAATCCCACGGGAAGCTGCACCTCGGGGAATAGACACAGGTCTTTGTAGGCTACACTAACCTGCCCTCCTAGTCCTTGCATAGTGCGGAAAGCATTCTCCAGACTTTTCACTTTTCTGGCCATCTCTTCCTGCCCGGCACTCTTAGCAATTCTTTCTTCACTTGTTTCTATCAACGGAGCATGAGACTCATGTTGTCGGAAAGTTGGCTCTGGAGGGTAGTAGTGAGGATCGTGTATATGAAACATCGGTTCACTGGAGGATTTGTGCATGGCAGCGGGCGGAGGTGCCACATACACGGGAGCAACTTGGGGTATGTGAGGTGGTGCTTGTTTGACTGGAGGTGGTGGTATCTGGGAGGTGGAGGCATAGTAGTGAGGGTAATCGGGGTAGGTGGAGGATGAGTTCATTGTAGGTGGCTCAGGGTTGGGGTTTGCCGGAGGGACATATGCGGGGTTGGCAGGGTAAGCTGGCAGTGGTTGACCTCTAGACCAGGCCTGGTACATCTCGGCCATCTGCTGCCTCAGCTTGTACATTTCCTCCTTCATTCCTGCCACATCCACAATCTCTTCTTCGTGAGCAGGATCCACAATAGTTGCCTCAATTTCCTGGGACACAGCTTTCGTCATCTTTTTGTATCTGGTGTTGTATGGGTGGGTAGCCAGAATGCCAGTTGCCTATATAGAATCTGAACTCACAAGCATCAACACCCGTTAGTTGTTAGCGCATGAATGAAATGCAACGACTTTAAAAACAAACACATTTCCTCGAGTCGTCATGCATCATCCCGGCTGCTGCTCATTTGGACCAATCACTTTTCTCTTTTTCCGCTCTTTTTCTTCTCTTTCCTTTTCTTTCTTTTCTTTTTCTCTTTTTTCTTTTTTTTTCTTCTTTTTCTTTTCTTTTTCTCTTTTTCTTGTTTTTTCTTTCTTCTTCTTTTTTTTCTTTTTCTTTTCTTGCTTTTTCTTTTTCCCTCTTTTTCCTTGTCATTTTCATAATTACGTTCCTATTTATTTGCCTAGCGAATTTAAAGGAAATAACATAAAGCAAAAGAATTGATAACAACACTTGTTTTTTCATTGATAATCCAAAACATTGATTACAAGGTGATGTTTTAAAAGAAAAATATAAAAGATGATGCATGCCCTATGAGTACATTAATGCACCTAGTGCCCGCGAGGCATCGTTCGGCCTTGCCGCGGGCCTATATGCTAATCCCCTTTGGAGCCTATCTAGGTCAGCCATGACTTGTTGCACGAAGAACTTCACTGCAGATACAAAGGTCCTTCGAGACATATCTTCACACAGTTGAGTCTTCCGGTGATGTATTGGGCAATGCGAACAATCTTTTCTCTGATGACCCCCTTTTCTTGCAATAACCGGCTTATTTGTTGAGTGCGAGCATCCAAGGTATGTTGGTTGTCTTTTTGCACTTGTTGCAGCTCCAATTCTAATCTAGCCATAGTCGTGTAACAGTGTTCTCTCTCTTCTTCAAGATCTTTGATGATCTTGTTACTCTTGACCGTGGCTGAAATTATTTTCTTTCTAAGCTGAGCTACCTCAAAATCGTGCTTGTCTTGTAGTTGTCGAACCAACTTGGCTCTTTCCTCAGCATCTCTGTCTATTTGCTTCCGAGCCTTGACTAACTCTTTTTCAGCTTTGTCCAAATCGAAGCTATAGTCATTTACTTTGCGCCGGAGAATCTCAATTAACTTTTCATCCCGGGCTGATCGAATTGGGGTCTCGGATGCAATTTTAATTTGAGCCATTTGAGCCTTCAACATATCATTTTCTTTCTTCAGCTGTTTCTTCTCCACTTCATTGGATGCTGCCTGTAAGCCGCTTTCGAAATGAAGATTTCTCAATTTATCCTCCAACAGACTAATTTTGGCCTTGTATTCTTTTTCCTTGGCCACCCATTTCTGATTCTCCTCGGATTGCTCTATCAGGTCTTGCAAGTGAGGTCTCTTCGAAAGACGTTCGTGTTCAACCCCTCGTCGGTACCATGTGGAGTATCCAGGTGATATCTCCCCCTTTGCTCTATTCGGCACACAAGTATCAATCTTCAAATTTTGGCACTCGTTCCAGATTTGCCGGATTTTTGCTTCCGGGAATTGCCCGTCCGGACCAATCTCCACAGCTTGCACACCGAGATCCCCATCTCTTGGAATAATCTGACACCGACCCAACTGTCGCAGGGCTCTGTATGGGGCATAAGGTTGTATACTCTTCAAACCCATGATCAAAAATGGCGATCCCTCCGTTGGCATGTATATCACCTCGTCAAGAGGTAACCAGTCATACGTCCAATCGATTTGACCGTCAGTTAGTGATCGAAGATACACAATCCAACCTTGGACTCCCTCCGGCAACTTTACTTCTTTTGTCCTCGTACTGAACTCTTCCAAACATGTCCGTTCGGCCGAACCATAACTCGAGAACGAAGGGTAGTGGCATAGATGTTCAATTAGCCAGATTTGCAAGATCAAGTTACACCCTTCAAAGAAGTTGGCCCCCGCTTTGCACGCAGTCAGAGCACGGTAGATGTCCGCCACAATCATCGGGGCTGCACGCAGTCAGAGCACGGTAGATGTCCGCCACAATCATCGGGGCTAGAGTACAGTTATCTTGTAGTATCAGTGTGGTAGCTACCCCGGCAACTTTTATATTGATATGTCCATCTTTCCTCGGGAATACAACAACTCCGAGAAATGCCACCACAACATAACTTGTTAATGAGGTCATTGAAACCCCCAACGTGTCCAAACCTACTGTAGATGAAGCTTAAAGAACAAAACCCGTTGGCCAGATCTTCATTGTGAACATTCCGGGCAATTTTCAAAGAGTCGAGGAAACGATGTACTGTCACTGTCCTCGGAGATACCGGGTATTTTCCTTTTAGTGGGACCTTAGTCTTCCCGATGTAGAAGGCAATCTCCTCCAAAGTTGGGGTAAGTTCAAAATCTGGGAAATGAAATATGTTGTGTGCCGGATCCCAAAACGTGACCAACGCTCTAATCACATCACCTCGAGGAATCATGTCTAATAACCCCGTAAGGCCTTTTAAGTACTTTTTGACCCAGTCTTGACCATCGGATCCCATGTCCTGCCACAACAATTTAAGCTCCAAAGGGATTTTATTTAGGGAAAAATGTTCATTCATCATCGTGCTCGTCCTGCACATTTATTAAGGCGAATTTATTTAGAAAAAGGAAAATCTTTTTCAATGCAAGTTTTCAATTTTTGAAGGAAAGAAAAATGACTTTCGAAGTGGCCATTTTTGCCAAAACAACCTTCCGGCGTCCTTTCGGAACATTCGGCCATTTCCAAAAATAGCAATCACCTCGATTATTTGAAAAGAAAATCTTTTTTGGTCTTTTTCTAAAAGTGTGGTTGGACCCGTTTAGGGTTGCCTACGTATCCCACCTAATGGCGAGAATCAAACCTGCGTAGTTCGGTGAAATTAATTGACCAATTATTTTAACAAAAACTGTTCCACCTATTTTTTCAAATTTTCAATTTTCCGGATACCTATTTTCTATAACTCTCTTTTTTCCTTTTTCAATAATTTTTCCAATCTCGGGATTTCCGCCGGTCCGCATAACGATCAAGGACAATAAGATGCAACACATAACATGCTCGGTCTTTTCCAATACCGGTCACCTGTCCTAGACGGACCCAACCCCTGTGTTGAGTCCCCTAAGTCAAATATGATGCAAATAATCGTCCTAGACCTATGTTCAAAATCTTACGGTTCCATAGAGTGCTAGACCGTGTACCCGAGCGGACAACTCGAATCGAGGAGGGGGCTACGTACCGGTGACCCGCGGAGTCAATCGGCTTTGTAACTTATCCGGCCTCTATTTTCTTAATTTAAGGTGACTTTAACAGAAAGGGGAGTCTCAACCAGTAAGCACATCCTCCGGGGGAGAAGAGAGAAGGGTTTTCGGCACAGTTTTATATACAGTTCACATAATATCAAAGCGATAAAGCACATAGCATGTTGTTCAAATCAGATAACGAAGTCAAACAAAAACCCGATCGGCAGTTCTAAGAAGCTCGAGTTCTTAAACCCTGAAACCGAAGTTTGGGGTTGGAGTCCCCAGCAGAGTCGCCAGAGCTGTCACACCTCCCTTTTTACTACCCCAACACTTATAAGCATATGAATACGCTCGTAGGGTATACCCCGACGCTCAAATACCCGAAACGGATAAAATAACGTAAGGGAAGGAGTTTTTCCAATTAAAGGACAATCGGTTCGGGATTTTATTAGAGATTAATCGGAGTCGCCACTTGGGAATGACAATGGTGTCCCAAGTCACCGGTTAATCCCGAATCCGAGGAATTTTGACTCTTATAAATGTCCGCGAAGCAGAGATCCGGATAAGGAACTCTGTTAACCCGGGAGAAGGTGTTAGGCACTCCCGGATTCCGTGGTTTTAGCACGGTCGCTCCACTGTCGTTCTTGACTCTTGTTTGACTCAATTATAGGTTTTAACAACATAATGTGCTTTTACGTTAAAATATTATTTTTAGGAATTTGCGGTATCGCGAAAACACGCCTCGAGTCATACCGCAACCAGTACGCCTATGACTTTTGGTGTATTTCAGCTTTACCGAGATTTGGATTTGAGTCGCACCAAGTGCACACTCATTCATAGGAAGGTATATTAAAATCGTGCCTTAAGATAGTCTATATCGGCTTTTAACTTTGGGAGAGGCTATGGAATTCGCTATTAGCCTCTCCGGTTCTATTATGTTATCTTATTACTAAAAGGGGGCCCCGCTTATTATTCGGGCGAGGCTCGTCCCAATTTTATTAAAGTCCGATCCTATTTCGTTCAACTATATTTGCTATATTGTTTTTGCCTTAGCCGATTTTGTATCATTAAACACTCCAGGCCCGTTATCTCTGTTGTTTATTGGGCCTGGGCTCTTCACTTATTCAGACAGCATTCGATCCACCCAGGCCTCCGAGACCCAGGCTTGTTTTTGGGCTTTTAATCAGCGGACCAATCAGTTTCATATTGCAGTTCAGGCCCACGTTACACATAGGGCCCAAACCAAAATTGTAATAACAAAAGTATATCACATAATTCATATGAAGAATCAAATACTCAGAAAACGAAATCAGATCATTTTATTCATTTTTCAGAAGATGAAAACCACTATACAATATAATTAATACTTACACTAGATTACTACTAATTGATCTATATATGACTGGACTACATGTTGTTCCTTTGTTTTCTGCCAAAGGGCCTATAACATCGTAGAAATTACTTATATTAAGAAAGAAAGAAAAAGTGATTCAACTATATGAGACAGTGCTTAAACAATCTAATTACTTACTAATGTCAACTAAATTATCCGAGACTAAGTGATCTGTTTATATGTACACAAGTATATTATTGATTCTAGTTCAATTTAGCTTACGAGATGTCATGAACCCAGTCTCGAATGAATTACTACTTCTTCTAACTATTCTTCTCTTTTGGACTTGTTGGTATCTAGAAGCGGATTCACTATTATGATCAACCATTGTTATTTAATACGAGCTGAACTTATTTGATGTTATTAAAGCTAGTTTCGCCTCGGTTATTACTTCAAACAGGTTGTTTCATTCTTAAACTTACTCGAATCTGGTTATCAACTTCCAAATCTTATTACCTACGTGAGTTGGCTAGACTTGCTGTTACTGATTCATATCAGAGTTATTTAGCCTTGTTTTATGATTCTCACCTATTTAACTAAGTGATGCATGACTATGATTATACTACTACTATACTACTACTATTATACTAGCTATTACATCATTTTTGTTTCTGTTTTCATACTACTGTAATCTAATCTACCACTAAAACTACAAATCTAAATTACTAAGCAGTGGTACAAAATTGAACTGCATATTCATAATAACAAAGAATCAAAATGAATCTTCATGCCATTTATCAGGAATCATCAATACAGCTTGGTTTCGGACAGGAGAATACCTGAATCAGCAAGAAGAAAACCAATGAGCTCTAGGGAGTAAGCAATAAGCACAACAGGACCCAAACAGCAATGCAACAGAGGGATGAATGCTAGATAAATACAGCAACACAGCAACAACATGAAACGAGTAGTAATCCAAGCAGATAACCCAACAAGTTTTTGCTTGAAAAATTCCGGAAAACCCTACTGCTCTACTGCTATTTCTATCTCTGAAATTCAGTATTCAATGAAAGCCAGCTTGAATATATTTCTGAAAATGCTAAAATTGGAACCCCTTTGCAGCCCTTTTCTAGAGGTATTTATAGTTGTATTGAGGGCTGATGACTTGGGGAAGAAGTATGGGATTAATCCCACTTCTCCCCCTCCTAAAATTATGAAATAAACACTTTAGTCCCTAAATTAGTTACTAGATATCCTTCCAGCATGTGCTGGAAGGTTATAAAGATTCCTTTTAGGGGCTTTTTACCAATGTGACCTTAGGGGTTTGAGATTTTTACAGATTTCCTTTTTTATGGAGACTATTATACCCTTAAATCTCTGCAAAATTGCAGAAATCAGGGGTACAAAGGACTCCCTTACCCTCTTAGGTTCTAACTATTTACTAATTTACCTTTTTAACTCCCAATTGTGCCCCTAAGGGCATTGCTGATTTACTAGATGTACCTAGGTTAAGTTTCAACATCCTTTTGAACCTATTTAACTAATAGCCAGCCCTTGCATTGGTATTTAAGGGCTGGCCAGATTTATTTTTTAAGAACTATTTCAAATCTAGCCTATTTAAACTAATTCCAGTCAATTAAGACCAATTTATTTCAATTTTAAGCTAATTGCAGGCATAGCCTGCTTTATTATTAAAAGTAACTTTTTTTTTAAATCTAGCCAGTCTCAAGTTGAGACTTGGCTTGGGTAATTAAACCCAATTACTGAACATTTGGGCCCAAAACCTTTGCAGGTTTGGCCACTTTGATGTTCAGGGCTCTAAAGAGAGCCTGGGCCAGTCTGCATTTGCAGACATAGCCACTTTGCACAACCAGCCACTTTTAAAGTGAGTTGTGTGTTAGGGCCTTATAGAATAGGTCAACCCTTTGCAAGGTTGACCATTCTTAGGCCAATTATTTAACTAACAACCTATTTTGTTCATTTTCAGTCCTAATTTATTTCAACACTAGCCATTTATGGGACCTAGCGCTAACAGCTATAGCCAATTCACCTAAGCATGAAGGTATTAACAGTGTTCACTAACACAGAACCATTGCAAACACAGCCATTTCAACAGATATTTGCACATATAGCCAAATGAAATCAAAGTTGTCCACTAACTAATCAAAATTCAGAGGGAAGGTTGAGTATGGTTGAATCTCAATCAATTAGACTTTACAAACTCAATCTCACATAGCAAAGTGTCAATTAACATCAAATAAGCTTAGTCACAATCAATTCATGTCAGATAACATACTGGAAAAACCCTAAAACACTTAGCATTCATGGGCATAGACACATAGATACTAAATTCTCAGAAAACAGTCAACAAGGAATGAACATGGCCCATCTAGATTTAACAGAGTATGGCAATCAGAATTCATTTTTAAATACTACTCCTAGCTTGATGTATGCATGTTAAGAGTGGAGATGAGGAATAGGAAAGACATGAAGGAGCAATGAATAACATCCCTAAATCTATTATGGAAAAGTGACAGAAGAAAGATCATGGGTATGCATGTGAGGGTGCTTTTGAAGTAGTAATCCTTAAACAAACATGAGAGCCTAACAGTTAATTCTGAAATTATTCTAAAAGGAAAACAGTGAACACATGGAAAACTGGAGCAGAACCAACTTAGATATGAAACTAAAACATGAAAAGACCAGAAAAGACTCATTTGAAACTATTGAAAGCTAGATGCAAACCAAGAGTCAAAGTTTAAACATGTGATATTGAAGACCAACAGAGACACTTATAGACGAAACATGAAAAACACACAAAAAGGACTGGACATGAAGAAAGAAAAGATGACAGAGTATGCAAGACAATACAAGAGAAGTTACGCTATAAGAGTCAAGACGGATCAAAACTATACGACTTAATCAATAATGAAGAAAAGAAGAGAATCAAAGTCACTTTTGACTTACTAAACATATAAGAGAATGAGAGATAAACAAAAATCAATAGTCATGCCTTTGAAACGAGTCAGAAACCACAAATCAGACATGATCTTTGAACTCCGATAAAAGAAATTATGATAGATAGAGTAAGAAAATAACAAACAGATACCTTAGCACTAACAGGTTCAAAGAAACACGGAAAGATATAGGAGATGAACAGATTAAGAAATAGACAGAGAAACAGACAAGAATAGGACATGATGTGAAACAAAAGAAGATGAACAGGAAGAAAAGAAACAGGATATTAAAAGGAAAAATCCTAAGACTAACATGTGAGAATCAAGAATCAAAAGAAGACATCTAAAGGCATGCAAAAAATAGAAAACAGAAATCAAACAAAATACACAAAGCAAAAATGATAACAGAAAGCAGATAAGGGCCGGGGGACTTAGCTTGCAGGGCTTGTCCCCTGAGCTTCCTATCCTTCTCTTTTCTTTATTCCTCAGACTCTTTTCATTCTCCTTTCCTTGTTTCTTTTTCTTTATGCTCCCTTTTTTTACTTTTCTTTTCCTGGTCTTTTTTTTAAGGCTTAAAGACGAAGCCTTTTGGGATTTTGAGTTGTAAAGGGGTGTTTGGGGGAGTAAAAGGCGAGGCCTTTGGGTGGTTTTAAGTTTGGGGGTCGCCGGAGTTAGGGTTCCGACGACCTTCTTTGGGATATTCGAGGAGCTACGGGGAGATTCGAAGGGAATGAATGGTATAGGGGTGTAGATCAGACCAAGCCGGATCGATTGGCGTTGGTTTGAGACGGTGGTTCATTCTTTAGTGGTCACCGGCGGAGTTCCGGTGACCGGCTTATCAAGAACAAGGTTTCGTTTCTAGGGTTTTGGTGCCTGAGGTGAAGAAGAAGAAGAAAAAGGAGAGGGGTTGAGGGTGGCCGACGACCACCGTGGAGAGTGATGGCCGCCATGGCCGGCTAGGGTTCTTGAGGGTTTGAAGAAGAAGAACGGGAGAGAGGAGAGGGGTAAGGAGGCGGCTGATCTCTAGGTTTAGAAGAAATGGCTTGGTCTGTTCAGACCAAAGCCTTATATACTTGGGATGATTGAGGAAATCGTGGCCGTTCACTTGATGAGAATCGACGGCTCAGAGGCGCGTTACTAAAACGACGTCGTTCGGATATCCTGGAGGCCAAAGCCTTTGACCCTTAGATCAATCCAAACGAACGGCTCAGATTCGATCTCACATTTCACTAATTAATTAAATCCGCCCCTTTTCTCAACCGTTGGATTAATGAGGTTGAACGGCTGAGATTGATGTTACCCAATGAACTGGACCGGAACCCCTTGGGCTCAAACACTGGGCTAATAATTTGGATCGTATTTGGCCCAAAATATTATACCCAACATATTTTTTTTGTATTTTTCCAGATTTTAATCATTTTTATGTATTTTTCTTTTTTTTCTTTTTCTTTTATAAAAAATTATAAAACCTAATTTCCTACTTACACTAATTATCTAATATTTTTTGCAATTTTCTGCTATTTTTTCCTAATTTCCACTACTTAAACTATTTTTGCTATTTTTACTTAAAATCTAACTAATTAAACTAACAAATTAATATGAGCATTTGCAATGAGAATATAGTTACTTTATTTGGGTCAGCAAATGCGTCTGGCATGATTTGCAATAAATTACACATAAATTATCCTTTAATGAACTTCAAGTTCATATTATTTTATTCGAGGATCTAGATATATAAATGATAATTCATTCCATGTAACAATTTTTCAACTGTTGTAT
The DNA here is from genome assembly GCA_032618575.1 of Nicotiana noctiflora. Lineage (NCBI taxonomy): Eukaryota > Viridiplantae > Streptophyta > Magnoliopsida > Solanales > Solanaceae > Nicotiana > Nicotiana noctiflora. The sequence goes on from JASVEL010010429.1 coordinate 80,286, forward strand.
CTTGTCTCCCCCTCATGTTAGAAAAACTAACTTATTTCTTCAACTTTGAGAAACCATCTTTGTGTGTTATGGTGTTAATCAAAATATACACTGCACATCAAAAATAATAAGATGAAATTATTTGGTTCCTGACCCTGAACCACTTGTGATGGGAGAAAATAATATACTTTCGTATATAACGTATATCAAACTGATATATATAAACTTTGTTCTCATAAGCAATAGTTTAGCTATTAAGTGGAGGCACTCAATAAATTATTTTGCTAAACCAGCTGTGACGTAAACTAACTTATCAAGATGAACTTCTTGAATAGAAAATCTGGAATATGCTCTAAATTAAATTATTGAGCAAGTTACCTCACAAACACCATGTTGCAGGTTAATAATAATCACATATGCAACCATCTCATAGATGCATCTTATGTGGTATACATGGCGGGTGAATGAGCCCATATTCACCTTTGATATTTCCAGCATTCATGGGATTCAATCCCACTTTTAATTGGTATATTAATTAATGAGAACAGGCACATAAAAGAATTTCGTAAAGAACTTTCTAGTTCTTTTAATATTTACCCATATGAATTCTCTATTATTTTTGCACATCATACTTAAATTGATATGGTAAAATCAATTATGCCAACTGGATAAATTATCAATATTGATAAACTTCAGATTTACACCATGCATGATGTGTGCAATTATGAATAAACTCCAAGTTTATTATGATATGAGTTTTATATCAATAAAATATCCACTTCATTGTGGTATTCTTTTGTTTATGTAGTACAAATTGGAGATAAAGCGGATAGCTTTTTACATACATATTAACCCGCTACAAGTTGTAGTAATAGAAGATATTAAATCTTTCCTTTATTTATAGTCTCAATATAATCAACCGCTTTCGCGAATACTTTGGAAACTGAATATGTTTCTTTGAGACTTACTACAACACAATACCTTGTTGGTAATCAATTGTGTATCTCCAAAATGGTAATTGGCTCTTCGAGAGCTCTCAATTAATTGGTAGTACCACATAATCATCAACACCTATATAGTGAATATCTCTTTTAAAGAGAAACTTATACCATTATGGTCATGGCCAAAATTAAATGAAAGATATGTTTCTTGCATTATTGTTGTCCTTTAATAATCACATTGCCAAAATATTGTGGCGTACAATAGGTACGTGACCAATGATCATTCATGCCATAATAATGATATTATTTTCTTATATCATCTCAAACCTCCTTCTAGAGGTGAGTGTGGTATATTCAATACCAATAGCATGTTCATATTCTTTCAAGAATGAATATGTCTTCATAAATCAGATGTTGTCACATTCCCATCATGAATGGACCATAATCATCTATATGTGCTATATAAAATCTCACGTCAAATCGATGACAAATATTACCTTCACAGAGTGAAGGATTATTTTGAGAATCCTTATTATTCTCATTATCACAATGATGATGATTATAATTTCGTCTATTGCCACGTCCACATCCATTGATACCTTCACGGTAATAATTTTGTCTTCTTTCAGACTTATCACATACTGCTATCACATTCTCTAAAGGGAATGAGAATGGAGCAAATTCAATGGGACGAGTTTTCAATTCTTTGCCCACAATCATACATGAATTTAATCATGGCAAGACATAGAAACTTTACCACTTCATGTGGGGTGTAATTTCTTAAAAACTCCATTAGATTTATAATCAAACGTTATTGTCTTTGCCTGTATATAAATCAAATTATAGAAGTACATACAATATAATAAGGTATGCCAGTAGCGAAAGTGAGAAAAAAGCAATATGAAGGTTTGCACTCGATTGAAAATTCAAAGGCAACACTTACCTAAAAATTGTATATTATTATGAAATAATAAAAGAAGAAGAAGAGTATTGCAGAGCAAAGTAGACATGGAATTCTTATTGAAGTCTGGGATGATATACAATGGAATACAACCCTTTATATATATGGAGATGATGACCTAATCACCAAGTAATAAGCCCTAGAATCTCTCTAAATATAGACATTCACCATAAATAAAATTCTATTTATAACACTTCCCCTTGAATGTCTATTCAACAAGTAATGTGCCTCATTAAAATCTTAACTAAAATAAAACCCAATGGGAAAAAAATTCTAGAAAAGAAAAAAGAGTACACATATCTAATAATACGCTCTTTTTATAGGTTAATTTTTTTCTTTTTATTTTAAAATAAGTTAAAAATTCAAACTTGAAACTACTCCCACCCTATTTGAATGGGTAGTTATTTTATGTATATATTTATTTTTTATTATATTTAATTATAAGATATCTATATTAGATATCTATATTTACTAACAATGCCACTTGGCTTTTTGTGATTATGCCACTTGTCATAATAATATACTTTTGTCTTTGGCTTTTAATTATATATAGAATATAGATATAGATATTTATTTTATTATTTATATTTTTTATATGTAAAATAATTTTAAAACTCCAATTAATCTAAAATCAATTTTCTTTTTACATAGAGAAAAAAACGTGTCCTTTATTTGTGATAAGTACAATCCGTTATTTTTTAAAATATAAAAATTCTGAAATTTTGAATTTTGAAAAGAAAAACTATCATTTACATTTTTGTTAAAATAAATAAAATTATAATTTCAAATTCAACTTCCTAATAAATGTGACTAATGTCCTAACATGCCATGTGTCATATTATTGTTGTAATATTTGGCTTCATGAGGGACTTTTATCTTTAGCTTTTAATTATATATAGATATAGATATAACGGGTAGTTATTTGTTTTCGTTTTTTAATATAGCTAATTCTTGTATATTTATATTCATTAATTCAAAAAGAGTTAAAAGGTAATTAGTTTTGTCTTAACAATGCCACTTAACTTTTTGTGATTATGCCACTTATCTTAATAATATGCTTTTGCCTCTCCTTTTATTATATATAGATTATTTTTTTATTTTAAAATAACTTTAAAACACCAATTATAAATTACTCCTTAATTTGAATGGATAGATATTTTTTTTTATATTTTCGTTTTTTAATATAGCTAATTCTAATATATTTATATTTATTAATTCAAAAAGAGTAACTAACTAATTCAAAATTTTAAAAAAAAATTTAGTTAAAAAGTAGTTTTTTTTGTCTTAACAATGCCACTTGGCTTTTAGTGGTTATGCCACTTGTCTTAATAATATGCTTTTGCCTCTCCTTTTATATATATATATATATATAGATTGTTGATGAAACTAATTCAAATATAATAATTACTTAACTAATTATTAACTAAAAAACTAATTAGTAACTAATATGCCAAGTGGCTTTTTTTTATGTTGCCACTTGGCTTAAGGAGAAGGCTTTATCCCCTCCTTTTAATAATATATAGATATAGATATAGATATAGATATATAGATAGATTAAAATGTAGTTTATTGTCCTAACAATGCCACTTGGATTTTTGTGATTATGTCACTTGTCTTAATAATATTTTTTTAAAATAATTTTAAAATTCTAAATTGAAACTATTCCCCAACTTGAATATGTAGTTTTTTTAATTAATATTTTTCGTTTTTTACTGTAGCTAATTTATGTTTTTTTTAAATAACTTTAAAACATCAACTATAAATTACTCCTTAATTTGAATGGGTAGTTATTTTTTTAATATAGCTAATTATAATATATTTATATTTATTAATTCAAAAAGTGTAATTTATTAATTCAAAAAGAGTAACTAATTAATTCAAAATTTAAAAAAACAATTAGTTAAAAGGTAGTTATTTTTGTCTTAACAATGTCACTTGGCTTTTTGTGATTATGCCACTTGTCATAATAATATGCTTTTGTCTTTGGCTTTTAATTATATATAGATATATAGATTCCGAAGTTTGTTTTGAAAAACCTGAGTTGGGTGAAGTTTGGTTTGAAAATAAAAATGTGTTTGGACAACAGTTATTTTTTCTCTCCTATTAATAATATATAGATATAGATATATAGATAGATTAAAAGATAGTTTATTGTCCTAACAATGCCACTTGGGTTTTTGTGATTATGTCACTTGTCTTAATAATATTTTTTAAAAATAATTTTAAAATTCTGAATTGAAACTATTCCCCAACTTGAATATGTAGTTTTTTTAATTAATATTTTCATTTTTTTACTGTAACTAATTTATGTTTTTTTTTTCTATTTTAAAATAACTTTAAAACATCAACTATAAATTACTCCTTAATTTGAATGGGTAGTTATTTTTTTTAATATAGCTAATTATAATATATTTATATTATAATATATTTATGTTTATTAATTAAAAAAGAGTAACTAATTAATTTAAAAAGTTTTTTAGTTAAAATGTAGTTTTTTTTGTCTTGACAATGTTGAGTTTTTGTGATTTATAACACAACAATTTTTTCGATTATTCTATTATGTATAATTATAAGTAGATTTTTTAAAATCGTAACAATCGTGTTAGTTTCTCTTCTGTATCAGTACAGTTCGATTAGTTGTCGATAATTATTTTAAATGTCATGTAAACATCACTAGTATAAGTACAATGCAATTAAGAAAATAGGACTTGGCAAAACTTTCTATGCATTTTTATACTTTAAAAGGTAATGAATTAAGAAAATATGAAAGATAGCTAAAGTATAGATCCATCAACTATTCTGCAAAAAAAATATTAATCACACAAGTGGATTAATCAAGTTTGGATTCAAGAATAAAGTCTATAAAAAATAATAACAACAACAACAATAACCTAGTATAATCTCATATGTGAAGTCTGGGAAGGGTAGGATGTACGCAGACCTTACCACTACCCGAGGGGCAGAGAGGTTGTTTCCAGGAGACCCTCAACTCAAGAAAGTATCAAGTGACGATATATTAGTATTATGGAAAACCAAACATTCAAAAAAATAAATCTAAATCATACGAAAGGAAGCATATTCAATACATTGTAGTTTGCTACACGTAATCACTATAATACATTGTGTCTTGCTAGTGAATATACCGCAAATAATGTAGTTTCAATAAAAGTAGCATAATAGGTTTGGGAATTAGAATTTATAGTTTAATTACTTGTTGGCTTGTAATTGTTTCATAACTCCAAGGCCTAAGAAAATTTTTAATGCTTAGACTTAATATATAAATATATTTTTCACATTTTAAATTATTCGATACGGTTCGATATTTTTTCGGAGTGTTCAAAATAAAAAATATATCCTAATTATCGATATGGTTATAAATTTATATAAAACCTATAATTTATTAAAAGAAACCTAAAACTAGTTCACTACCTCTAACCTTAGAGAAATCTTACACTAGTTTTATAAGGCTTCCTTATGATATGGGGTGAACAACATAATTACCCAAAAAAATAAAACTATTTAGTTCACTTACCCATTTATTTTTCTACCCATTAAATTAATTATCTTTACTACCTATGATAGCTTTTATGGGTAATTTCCTTTTTTTCTACTTTTTATTTTTAATTTATATGTTTTTTTCTCTTTTCATCCTTTTCTCCTTTTTTTTTTCTTGTTTTCTTCTCTCTCTTTCTCTTTTTCTCCGTTACTAGAGCAGCACAAGAAGTATGGAGTTCTAACTAAAATGATCTTTAAGATAAGGTCCCTTGACTCTGGAGTAGGCACCACTAAATTCTCTAGCACCACGAGGCTTCTTGGCCTCCCTCTCTCTCTCCTCTATCTCTCTAGTTAGCAAATACGCTCCAATCCTATCAATCTCCATAGCCTAGTGGAAGGTGGTCTTAGTTTCAACCTCTCGTGCTATCCCATTTCTGATAATTTTATTGAGACCCTCGACAAACCTCTGTACCTTCTTATTCTCAGGAGAATCAGGAAATCTGTATAGTGCGACAACACTATCACTTATCTCATACTGAGAAATTGCCATATCATCCTGTTGTAAGTCCTTAAACTCGCTATGCAACTCATCTCTCCTACTGAGTGGAATGGACTTATTCAGAAAGTGAGTCAAAAATCGAGTATAAGTGAGAGAATGTAACCATGTTGTCTTGCTTTGCTCATAAGTCTGCCACCATCTCTTAGCTGGCCCTCTCACCAAAAAGTAGTGATCAACTCCATTGGACTCCACAAGACCCAAATTGCGCAAATATCATGGTACTTATCCACGAGATCCCGAGCATTTGTGAGGTCACTATCAAAATGTTGAGGCTCTAACATCTAGAACGGATCCATATTTTTATGCTCATAAAATATATAGTAGCCCTAACCTCAGGCCTAACTATAACAATAGGATGAACTACCCCAACTAGCGTAATAGATGGAACCCCCTAAAAATACTCGAAATCTCATGAATCATCTCAACATATGCCAAAGCCTTGAAGTAACTCATAATCTAGACCAGGTTCTCGCTCAGGTTATTCCAACAGGGCCTCCTCATAAGCTACTCTAGCATGAGCTTAAGTAGCTATGTGTACTCCACCCCTCACGAGTTCTACCGTACATGCTCTAGCTTGAGCTCTAGCCCAACTCTGAAACCTGCCTCTCTAGAATTCAGCCTTGGGTACTTGATCCTACCTAACAGACACCAATACACACTTTGTTGTAAAAGTATTAGATTATGGAGAATAATATATAGTTTGAGGCGTGTCAAGGACATTGTTCTTAAGAATATTTTAGCCACACCGAAATAAATAATATTAGGCGTATCCCCCATGATTCAACAAACTTTTCTAATATAACTAGGAGCAGAAACAATAAAGATTTATGAGATGAAAATCGAGCACAAAAGAAAAGAGAATAAAAGTCTTTAGCCTTTTTCACTCTACTTAGAAGATGAAACCACATAAATATATATAGTCCAAAACAAATGGACTATATAATGGTAATGTCAAATAATGAAAAATATGTTGCCACCATAATAGTCATTATGGATATATAAAAATTTGACCTTTTCAAAACTAATATAAAGAATCCCATAATAGCTATTTAATGGTCAGTTTTAATTTGAAACTGAAATCAAACTTGATAGTTATCAGTTACAAACATTAAAGAAATATATTTAAATTATTTAATGTAATTAAGAACCCATTAAAAGAATGAATAGACGTGATTTTTATATATATATTTTTTTGAGTTAGCAAATTATTTTTCTAACAATCCTCCACACAACTAAAAAAATATTAAGCATTAGAGTAAAATAAAAGATTTCGTTGGGTTTTCACAAATGAGCATAATGCATCAAATCTGGTGTCTCTCAGACTATGGACCAGACCTAGATAAAATAAGATTAAGCTTACACAACAATTGGTAAAGTTCAAATGTCACGACCCAAACCCGGTCGTGATGGCGCCCAACCCTAAAGCTAGGCAAGCCAGACAAACAGTCGTTTCATATTTAACAATAAGTCTTGAAATCGATAATTTAAGAAGAATATAATAGTTTATAATAATAATCCAGTAATAGTAATAGAATGATAATAATTAGGAGTGCAAAAGTTGATAATAACACTCCCAAAGATCTGGTGTCATGAGTCTAGAGACTCTAAGCAAAAACTGGAAAATAAGAATATATAAACGAAAAGTCGAAAATATATATGTAAATAAAATCGGATTAAGAAGAGTAGCCAGGTCCTGTGATGCCAGCAGCTACCTCAACAACTCGGATAACTCTGAATAAACAGAACTGCTCGGCAAAACCTCCGGCGTACCTGAATCTGCATAAAACGGTGCAGGGAGTAGGGGTGAGTATTAAGTACTCAGTGAGTAAAAAGTATATAAAATAGCTAAAGATAAGAAATCCACGAAATGCCACAGAGTAAAGCTATGTCTAACAATACGTTAACTTGTTACAAACCAGCAACAACAGCTAATAACGGTTAGCACAAGTAAATAACAATGCATGAATGCAATGCAATGCACATGATTGCTATGGCGCGTAGCTCGATCCATTTAACGTCGACGTCGCTCACTAGGGGTGTGTACAAACTCCGGAGGGGCTCCTTCAGCCCAAGTGCAATATATTCATATCATTCGCTGTGGCGTGCAGCCCAATCCATACTCAATCCACAATATGCATATGAGTCACATAATTGTTCAATTTATTTATTTCCAGTTTCCAATTCATTAATAAGGAAAAATACTCTAGTTACTTAATTTTTTTCAACAAAAGGTGACTTAGCATTTTATAATAGTGAATAAACCCAGGACTGAGATTAATGATTATACAAATCATGCTATCACAACAATATCTATCCCCTAAGTATGCTACAGGTCGGCACAAGGCCCCAAACATGGCATGAAGCATATATATATATTCAACACAGAATGCATATAAATTTCCAGTATAACATTATTCTTGTTCGGGATGGACCAAGTCAGAATGCCTAGCTATAAACAAATCCCGTACCGTCCATGAGGTGCGAGTCACGCCCTAAATAGCATCACAATGTGATAAGTCGGGGTTTCAAACCCTCAAGCCATCATATATACCAACTACTCACCTCTAACCGGTCGTAGACTCGTTCGAAATGCCTTTTTCTTTTGTATCGACCTCCTCGCACGTCGAATCTAATCAAAACCGTAGAGAATACATAAATATGGGTCAAAGAAACATAACACAATAAAAAATACTTGAAAAGCACAATAATTCACGAAGTTGGTAAAAATCCGAGCCACGGGCCCGCTTCTCAAAAAATTCTAAAAATTATACCAACGGATTCCTCTTCTTGTCACGAGTCCGAACATATAAAGTTTATCAAAATGGGAGTACGTTTGACCCCTCAAATTCTAACTTTACACCTTCTTAGGTTTCAAGCCCTAACCTCCATTTTTACCCCTTAAATCCCTGGGGGTTTTCAGTGTTTAATCTACGTTTTTACATCATAACAACATAATGCGAGCCTAAGAACTCTTACTTGATGAAATCCCATGAATTCTCTCTTAAAAATTACCTCAAAAGCTTCTTCTTCCAAAATTGGAAGAAAACTCGACCTGCTCATTGTAGGTATATTGTTCACGCGTTTTACTTGCTCCCAATGGATTCCTTGTGAAATTCTAATGAATTTAGGCTTTTGAATCACTCAATTTGACCTTATAATAAAGGATATATGTAGGTTTTAAGATTTGCAAATAGTGCAGGTTTTTAATACGCCGTCAGGGGCAGTTTCGTCATTAACCTGAAAATCTGGGCAACCTTAGTAAAATAGCCATAAAATCCTCATACGATGTCCAAATTCAATGATTCTTTTTGCTACGGGTCCGTAATTACGATACAGATATAATGCTTTATTTAAAACAGTAATCGGAGTTCATTTGTTCAATATGATATCATTTATACTTGAAGAAACGATATCAAATCATAAGAAAAACGAGCATAATGCAACCAAAACCTATCCGAAACTCACCCAAGCTCCTCGGGACCGCATACGAATATATTAACATGTCACATATGATCATGCAAACTTAGTTGCACTATCAAATCACCAAAACTAACATCAAAACACCAAATTTACATCGGATTCAAGCCTAAGTTCTCCTAAAAGCTTCCGAACCTTGCATTTGATCTAAAACCCGACCTAAACACCTCCGAATGACTTGAAACTTTGCACGCATATCGAAAATCACCTAACGGAGCTAGTGCAACTCTCGAAATTCCATTCCGACCCTCGGATCAAAATCTTACCTACCATCCGAAATTCGCCAAAATCCAACCTTAGCTAATTCAACCTAATTCTACACCGGACCTCCAAATCTAATTCCGATTGCTCTCCTAAGTCATGTATCATCCACCCGAAACTAGTTGAATCATCAAAAACCCATTCCGAGCCTTCTAACGCATAAGTCAATATTCGGTTGACTTTTCCAAATTAACCTTCTCAAAAAGAGACTAATTGTCTCATTTCTAACCGAACTCTATCCGAATTACTTCAAATTCTCCAAATACATATAATGAAACATATAGAAGCATAAAATGGGGAAAACGGGGTGGTAACTCCCGTAACGACGGGTCGGGTAGTTACATCCTCCCCAACTTAAACAAACGCTCGTCCTCGAGCGTATCGAGAGTTGTTCTAGAAGCCAACCAGTAGCTGAATGATCTTACCAACCATATACCCGGGGTGATGCCTCGTCGCCCTATCTCACATAGACCTGTTAACACAATACAACCGAACTTTCACAGTCCATTTAATCTGTAAACCAAACCATAGAACCACGTTGCACTTTCCCATACTGCCAACGATGAATTAAACACGCTATGAACCGTAATCATCTCTCAGAGCAACCATTAAAGAAACTACTTCCCTTAATTGATATCACAACCGATTTACGAGTCAAACCTCGATATTATCTTCCTAACAAGTTGAGATCGAATATGTCCGTATTAATTAATGAACCCAACGATCACTTCGAATCCAGCACCACTATGATGAAATAATACCTCAATACAAGTCTAAACCACATCCTGCATAATACACTCACCAGTAATAAATGATCTGAACCCACTCAAATCATAACAAATGACTCAAACAAAAACGTTTTATCTCGAGCTCATCAATGCCCTTACAATACAAGGCTGAGACCCCGTCTCACATCATAGAAATAGAATGCCAGAATCTACCCCGAAAGGTCACAACTCCCGTAGCCTCGCTACAATGCACGATCCTATCCCAACATAGTTACTCCCGAAGCATATCAGGACACTATGCTCAAGATCAACAACCACGCATATTTGATGTCTGAAACTCATGCAATATATTACACCCACGGTGAAACAGATAACACGCAACACACCACTCGATAGATCATAACCAATGCTCCATACACCGAGTAACATTTAATTACTCTTCACGCTCGATTTTCTCCATGAATTCTCAATGGAACCGCACCACACGTGCCCATAACTAACAAATCACAATGTCTCACAACATCGAAAAACAACTTATAATTTTCCTCAGATCGCTAACAAGCTCAATAACGATAGACTCAACTTATTCCCCAACAGTACAACTCAGGGTCAACCAAACTAACTCAAGCTCAATTCGTAGCCATATCGGCCTGCCAACAAACTCAATACCAAGAAGCCTGAAGTTGCTCCTTCCCCTTTTTATAACTCTTACCGAAGTCGTACGGTATAGTGCCCGACATTAAATAAATACCAAAATCCACAATCTCTCCCGGCGATATGTCCACAAGAAGAAATGCATCCGAAAAGTCCTTCAATAACGGAACATGATCAATGATAGCAACCTCTGCACTGACATCTATCACAAATGCCCAATTAAGAAAGTACTCCTTCCCAGTTGTCCGCTGGTTCTTTGCTAAAACATATTCTAACGCACTTCACCACTTAGCCCGTGGCTTTTCTGACGTAGCCCCTAATGCAAATAGTTCAAAATCACCCCAACACTAAGATAACCAGTCTGAATTCCAGTATCATATACAAAATATAACATACCAACAAATAAAGATCCACGCCTACAACATAGCATGTACATCAGAACTCCATATAACACACAAATCATCATACCTGATCCCAGTTTCCACCGTGCGAATAACTGCACCAATTTGATACCTAATCATTCCACGACAGATAATCAATATTTACCTGTGCTACCAAGCAAACCCGAATACCACTAGTGGACCCAACAAGAACATGCCGCAACACTATTGAAATATAATTAGTTTAATCACATTACCTTTTTCTAAAACATATACTCGCGTCAAATCTCTTCCACTTAGCAATACCATCTTCCCTAATCATCTAAATCTCTCTTATCTAATCGCGTAGAAGTCATCACTACACATCCCATGCTCTGCATGACATACACATGCTTTGTGCAAAATCTTACAATACTAATATGACGGATGAGATTTGTATGCATTCTTAGCCATTGTCGAAACAACAATTCATTAGTTCCATACTCTTGACGAGAACAATCACCTTATTTTGAACCAAACAATGGTCTTAGCTCTTTACTTTACTTCATATACTCAGATTGCATTGATCTCGAATTCAAAGATCTCGTCTCACTCAGTACGAACTGCTCGTGCAATAAACCACTCCAAACATAATTAAATGTCTCATATGATGCCCCAATGTGCCAATAAGTAACCTATTCGAATGCGGTACTAAAGAAAACAAGCTCTGGAAGGAATTATCTAATCATACGCACTAATACCGACTTTCCTTGAAAAATAGGAAGTAAAGCATACAGAGACATCATATAGAAAAACTATACTCGATATCACATTGTTGCGGCGTTCAACTCGATCCGGATAACATACCCATGGCGATGTGCCACTCGATCCATGAATAAATCTCACATAAGGAGATGCACATCGAGCCAAATTTGCTCATTACAACAAAATACCGAATATCGGTCATAAGCATGCTAAGTGCATAATAACATCTTTGAGGGACATATATATCATTATAAGCTACAAAACTCAAGCACAACTGAGGTGCAATGTACAATCTGAATATCAAAAGCCAAGATGCTCATATAACGTCATTCTTACGCGGATTCTTAATATATAGCAATTTCTCAAGCCATCTCATAACTCACACAACACAATGCATCACTACGTAAAATATCTTACAAAGAAACATCAACCTAACTACTCCTCCACGAGGATCACGTTACAAAAATGTACACATCTGGCCTGATATAGGGCCATTATTCACATTAAATCTATCTAACGGCTTCAAGTTGATTCTGAGCATAATGAACTAGTTTGACAATCTTTTAAAGGTCCATAATAACTCCTATTTTCTCCTAACGCACAAGAACAATCATCACAATCGGGGTAATGCCCCCAGTTCACAATCCCATATGCCAAGTGCCCTTCAGGGATGAATCTTTAATTTAACGACACTATCACAACCTTCATACTTCGTTTACATCTTTAATCAGTCAAGTGACTGCATGCCACACTTATATAATATTCCAGTGGAACACACTCCCACAACCTACCACAAAAATATATGGAGCGTACCTCGAAACCATCGATCGCACTAACGCTGAAGAGCGATCAAGAATTATTAACTAGGACACAATTCTGGCAGTTGTCCAAATAATCCCGGGAATCTTCGGTAGATGCACCTCTAAACGTAGTAGTAAAGAGCTTGGTGGACCTATCAAATCTCTATAAAGCATCAGCGGACATAGCTGCTCCATCACCGACCTGAGCTACCACACCCGGCTGAGCTGCTCCAACTGGCTGAACTGTTGGAGTTTGAATCTGGGGAGCTACCTGCTCCGGAGTGCGAGTAGTAAGAGTCTAGGTTCCTCATCCAGCCTGAGAGACGGTTGGTGGTACAGGAACTAAATTACTCTAGGGACACTTTCCATAAGGCCCACTAGATACATTAGAGCATCCTAAAGAACTATGGTGGAAATAAACCCCTATGGGACCTAAGCTGGGCCCACCAAATTGCTGGGGCCAGAATCTCCGCGTCAAAATGAACCCGAGGCTCCGCTACTAGTGTTACTTCTCAGGGCTGAGCTCTGCCCCCCTACCTCAGCTTCTAGTTGGCTGGGTGGTCTATGGAACACCAGTTGCTTGAACCATGGCACAAGAACCCTGGTGTTGAGAATTGCTCGGTGCTCAAGGACAAAATATAGCAATATTACCCGTGTTACCACAAGTGTAATAAGCCTTCGGCTACTGAGTCTGCTAGCCCTATCGACCTGAATGACCACCACAGAAACTCTAATGTGGCGATGCACTAATATGAGCTAACAATGCACTGAAAGGTTGTTGATTAGAATAGTGCATGTGAGAACCACGACCACCTAAGGCACCGTGAAAAACCTGGAGGGCTGACTGGAAAGGCCTATAAGGATGACCCCTATCATACGAATCTCAACCTCTAGACAAGGCACCACTGAATCGGCCTAACTGATGGGGTCTCTTGTCTACCCTATGACCACCCCCTGTAACAATACCATCTCGATCCTCCAGGCCACATTGGCTTCCTCCTAAAAGGATATCTCGCTCCCAGCCTCTCTAGCCATCTAGAGAAAAATAGGCTGAATGAGTCAATTAATAAACCGTCTCACTCCCCCCTCTTAGTGGGAAGTATAATGGGAGCATGGCGAGCCAAATTAATGAACATGGTCTCGTACTGGGTGACCGTCATAGATCCCTATTGGAGACGCTCGAACTGCCTCCGATAAGCCTCTCGCTGTGTAATAGGGAGAAACTTCTCTAGCAATAGATATGTGAACTGCTCCAAGGTCAATGCTGACGATCCTGCTGGTCTAGCTAAATAATAATCCCTCCACCAATTCTTGGCGGATCTAGATAAGCAAAATATAGAAAAATTGACCATATTGCTCTCCATAATAGCTGCTCCAACTGGCTGAACTACTGGAGTCTGAATCTGCGGAGCTACATGCTCCGGAGTGTGAGTAGCAAGAGTCATGGTTCCTCCTCCAGCTTGAGAGACAGCTGGTGCTACAAGAAGTAAACCTGCTTTGGTGACACTCTCCATAAGGCCCACTAGATGGACCAGAGCATCCTGAAGAACTAGAGTGGCAATAAACCCATATGGGACATAATCTGGGCCTACAGAAACTGCTGGGGCTCGATCCTCCTCGTCAAAATCAACCCGAGGCTCCGCTACTGGTGTTGTTGCTCAAGGTTGAGCTCTGCCCCTACCTCGGATTTTTGGACGACCTCAACCTCGCCCTCTACCCATCATGAGAGCTACTGGGGGCTCTAACTGCTAATCGGTAGATGAGGAAGCACGTGTTCTCGCCATCTGCAAAAAAAAATAGTAGAAATTCAATTAGCTTTGAGAAACCAAACCACACGACAAGGAAGAACAAATGTGAAACTTTTCCTAATTCTTTAGCCTCTCGGGATAAATACATACGTCTTTATATCGATCCCTCAAACTCTACCGAGCTTGTCCGTAAAGCGTGAGACTTTTGTAAACTAGAGCCTTGATACCAACTTGTCACAACACGGCTTTTCCACCCTCGGGTTCGTGATAGCGCCTACTCATAGAAGCTAGGCAAGCCACTATTTATAAACTCCTAACTCCTAATTCCTTTATTTTAAATCCTTTTGTCAATCATAACAACGAGCATTAAATGTTTTAATAACAATGGAAATGTGATACTAAAGCGAAAGACTTAAATTAAACAAACTGAGTAATAATGCGGAAATCATCATATGTCTCTACCCAAGAACTGACGTTACAACATCCACGGACTACTAAGAGTACTAAATACAATCGTTTGAAAGAAATATAGCACTGTTTGTCTCGGAAATATGAGATAAGAGAATGAATATAAGATAGAGGAGACGCCGGGCCTGCGGACATGTACACGGCTACCTCGGTGTCTTGATAGACTGAGGGTTGACTCCCGAGCTACTACTGATGTTTGGTACCTGGATATGTGTAAAAGAGCACGGAGTGTTATATCAGCATAACCGACCCCATATTCTGGTAAGTGCCTAGCCTAACCTCGGCGAAGTAGTGATGAGGCTAGACTAGATTATATATATATATATATATATATATACACGGTGGAATTGGGATACAGAGATAAACGTTTAATATGGGAGGGGGAGCGTGCCGTGGGAAAGATACCAACAATGATTAAAAGTCATCAAGTAATGAAAGAAGCAATATAACTCAGACAACAATAAGAAGCAGGAATTAGTAAGTGCACGACATCACCCTTCGTGCTTCTACTCTCGTCCTCACCAAGAAATGATATAATAAAAAGTGTACGACATCACCCTTCGTGCTTTTACTCGCGTCCTCACTAAGCAATGATTTAATAAAACATACACAACATCACCCTTCGTACTTTTACTCTCTTTCCTCACATATAATCAATATATTTGGCACATAATGGTACATTGCGTGGTATGGCATCACCCTTCATGCTTTACACTATTTTCCTCACAATAAATAAATAACGCATGGCATCACCCGTCGTGCTTTTACACTCTTTCTCGCCCAAACAACAACCACAAACAATGAGCAAGGAAATAAACAAAATAATACTAGAAATCCGGTCAAGGGAATACAATTTAAACAACTAAAACCTGACAAAGGTACAACATCAATAATCTCAACATCCCGGCAAGGGAAATAATCAACAAAGCAACAATACCCTTCAAGGGAACAATTCAATAACTCTTTCTCTTTCTTTGAATTTTATTTCACAACTCACTTTAGCCAATGCTCCAAAGGGTTCAGCCATATCGTAAACTTTCACAATTTGTAATATAACTTGAGCCAATGCTCCTCGATGTTCAAAGGACACATTTTTCTTCCACAAGCTTTTCACAACAAATAGGAACATTACTAAGTCATGGAAGATACAACGAAATCAAGATTCTTACAATTTAAAAACTCACGATCATGCTAGACACGAACGTATAGATACTCGTCACCATGCCCATACGTCGTAATCAATAATTACCATATAGCAAATAGGACTCAACTCCTAATCCCTCAAGCTAAGGTTAGACCAAACACTTACCTCGATGCCTTAAACACAACTCGAGCTTTACCTCGTGATTCCACCGCCAATTTGCTCGTATCCAATCATAAATTACTTAATTACATTAATAAACGCTAATGAATCAACCCCAATGTATGAAAATGAGTTTTTCAAAGTTTTGTCCAAAAAATTAAAAATAGCCCTCGGGCCCACGTGGTCAAAATATGAGGTTCGAACCATAACCCGATTACCCATTCCCCCACAAACTAAAATTAATAATTTGCTTTGAAATCGGACCTCAAATTGATGTCCAAATCCCCAAATTTTTTTGAAAAACCTAGGTTCTACACAAAACACCCAATTTCCCCCATGAAAATCTTTGATTATAGGTTAAAATCATGTTAAAAGATGTAAATGATTGAAAGAAATGAGTAAAAACTAACTTACAATTGATTTGGAAGAAGATTTGTTCTTGGAAATTGCCTAAAGGAGTTGTGTTTTGAAAATGGTGTGAAAATGACATAAAAATCATCTAAGTATAGAAAATTGCAGGTCTCTGATATGGGAAATGCGAACCCGGACCTCTCAGATGTGGGAATTACGAAGCCATGTACGCATTTGCGAAATCTTTGCAAGTCTGGGCCTTTTCATATTTGCGAACAAACAGTCGCATTTGCGATTCAAGCCATCCCAACGTACATCTCATTTGCGTAGGGCGTCCTCACATTTGTGATTGTAGAGGATTTTAGCGGGCGTCGCATTTATGACATAAACATCGCATTTGCGAAGGCAATTGCCCAGGTCACCTTTTGCTTTTGTGATAGCAGACTTGCAGTTGCGAGACAGGCTTCGCAATTGCGAAGCCTACAGGTTTGAAACACCAGCGAACTTTTCAATGTTAAAAATGCACATGTGGCCTATCTAGAACTCACCGGAGCCCCCGGGGCTTCAAACCAAATATACACGAATTCTTAAGAATATCCTACAAACTTATCCGCGCAATCAAATCGTCAAAATAATATCATCAATATCGAATTAAACCTCAAAATCCAAGAATTCTTTCAAACTTCATAAACCATCAAATTTTCTAATTTAGTTCCGATTCGCGTCAAACGACGTTCGTTTTCAACCAAATTTCATAGGAATGACTTAAACCATATATACGATGTTCCTTTTTTCGGTTTGGGACCTCGGAACTTGAGTCCGAGAATACGTCCAAGTCCCATATTTCCCGACGGACCCTCCGGGACCGTGAAATTATGGGTTCGGGTCCGTTTACCCTAAATATTGACCAAGTCAAATTTATTCATTTTAACATTAAAACTTATCATTTTCACATAATTTTATATTAAAGATTTCCGCTACGCGCCTAGACTGGGCATGCAATTCAAGGTAACTCTAAATGAGGTTTTCAAGTCCTTAGAAGCATTGAAATGAAACTACGGCCTCCGAAATGAACATATATATTGGGCGTGAGGCCGTAGTTTATTCAGATAAATATGTTATTTATCATTTAGAAGAGTGAGTATTCATATCCTTACTTCCTTTGTTTAGTTAAGTTATCAGTTATCATTTCAGATATAAGTTATCATTTATTATTTCAGTTTTCAATTATCAATTATCAGTTATCATTTTAGTTTAGTTTTGACAGTTATCATTTTAGTTTCAGTTTTAACATCTATCATTTCAGTTATCAATTATCAATTCTTAGTTGTCAACTTAGTATTAGTTTTAGCATTTATAATTCTTTCTTTTAATTCCTTTACATATCACTACAATTCAAATGTACTTACATCCTTTTTTTTGGGGCTTGCATCTCAATATACATGTAATAATTTACAAGTTCGATTCAAAGCGCTAGGATTCTTGTGCCAACTATTTGGTGAGCCCAGTTCTTTTCAGGACATTATCAATACTTTATAGTCTTTAAGTATTTACAGACAAGTAGTGTTTTCGATATTTCATTAGAGTCTTCATAGACTAGAGTAACAGTTAGACAGAGTCGCATACTTTTTATGTTAAGCTATGTTGGCTACAAATATGTTTCAGAATTGTATTAGTATTTCCGCACTTTGATTTATATCATTTAGATTTTTAGTATATCAACATGTGTAAGATTAATCTTCCGCATTCAAGATCTTATGATATCACATGTTGATTTAGCCAGCCAGTCGATTCGTTTGGTCACATGTAGTCAAGCATCAGGTCCCGTGTTATGTTCAACCCCAGGTTCGAGGCGTGACATAACCGACCATTGCTGAACAAACATAAATAAGTGAGTTTAAATTTCAAATCTTATTTGTATGAGAACTTTGGAGTAAGTGGCTTATATATTTGTTGAAAATTGTTAAAATGAGGTTGTGTACTAAATTTAAAATTATTTGGTGGAAATTTGGACTGATTTTGAACAAGCATTGTAACTTAAAATCGTAAAAGGCATTCAGAACTCTTGCTAGCTACGTTTATATATATTTATACGTTGTTATACACTGACATACATTTGTATATTACTATATATACAATTATACAAGGTAGAAGATTGGTTATATATGTATGCAAGTACTACATAATATTGTATACATATAACTTCAAAAAAAAAATTGAAATAAAATTATGTTGGCTATGTGGTTTTTAAATGGACCTAAACTTGGCACAATCTTTAACTTAGACACTTAAACTAGGATATTTTTCACTTAGACACGTTTCTTAGGCAATTCTCATACCAATTAGACACGTTTTTCCCTAGTGCCATATAGCGTGACTTCAAACCTATTTAGGCACGTGAAGGCTGAAAATTGGAGATTTTTTCTTTCCCAATTAAACAAATAATAGTAACATTGTCAATTATTATTTAAACCCTAATCCCTTTGCCGATTCTTAAAAGCCCTATTTGTTCCTTCTCTTCTTCTCAGATTTCTCCAGCAATTCTCCTTCAATTCTTGTCAATTTTTTTGCTTCTCTTTTCTTCTCTTCTTTCTCTCATTTGTACCAATTGATTTCTTCTCTTCTTCCTCTCATTTTTGTTGTTCCTGTGTTTATGAATGTCAAACTTATCGGAATCATTGCACTCTTCAATGTCACGTTGCGCCGCTGCTCAGATCTGTAAGTGTGGTATTTCTCTAAAGTTAAATACTTCTTGGACCCAATTAAACCTAGTTCGTAATTTTTTTGCTTGCAAAATCGGAAAGGTAAATTATTTATTCATAATTTATAAATTCTGTTGTATGTATTACGGCTTGATAAAATGATTAAAAGTATTTTATGATATTTGTAGAAAAACGTTGGATATGATTATTTCTGTTGGTACGACGATGAGATGTCTACTCAAGTGAATAATGTAATTTGGGGTTTGTTAAAGAGAGTCAAAGCTTTTGAAGAGAAGAAAGTTTGAGCAAAAAGAAGACGAATCGTTTTGACGATTGTTGTTGCATTATTGGTTGTTTTATGAAAATTGTATGACTGATTTACTTTGGTTTTTTGTAGGTCTTGTTGGTTTGGGTTGTTGTAGGTCTTGTTGGTTTTGTAGGTGTTGCTAATTAATATGTAATATTGGTAATGTTGCTTTAAACATCTGTTTAGTATGAAGATGTTGTAATATTCAGCTGAATTTTGTTATAAAATTATGAATTTTGTTATAAACTTCTAAATTTTGAATCTGCTGTTGTAATATACAGTTTCGGTATTTTCCAAAGAGATGTGTAATATACAACTTCAATCTACTGTTGTAATATACAGCTCGTGAATTTTGAAAGTGCTGTAATATACAACTTCTGTACAAGGCATAGAACCATAATATGTAATTTCAAAATTCAGAACATATAGACTGAAATTGCTGCTATATAGACTAATTATATACCTACATATAGTAAATATTCTGCAAAAACAAACAAAATAAGGCTGAAGTTGCTACTACATGACATATATCCAAAAGAGAACAGTAAAATTACACGATTGAATACAACCATTAAAGTTTAGTTCTTTAAAAAACTAGATCCCAAAATATAATAGGTTGCCCCTACATAACATATAGACAAAAGAAGTTCCTAAGATACTACTTCCTGCTGAAGTTAGCCTTCATATGCTACAACTGGGAAGTTGTGACAACATCTTCACCCTTCCGCCTCAAGCCTATAGCCTTAAAACCAAGGCCAATTTCTATTGGAGCTGCACTCTTATAAGTTGAACCACTTGCAATAACTTGTTGCCTTGATGTTCCGGGCTGTAGTTTGCCAAATAATGAACCACAATCAGTAAGTTATTTCTAAGTCATATTATAGATGAAATATATATAAATATATACATTTAGTATTTGAGTTCCACCTGCAGCTGTGTAGATGCCAAATCCAACATTTTTGGACATTTTTTTTGCTCCTTTTTCAACATCTTCTTTACGCACTCCTTCCTCTCTTTTGGCTGGTAGTTGCTTTACCCGGAAGTTGAATACCTAGTCCTCTTCTAGCAGGCATGCTGGAATTTGCTGAAGTTGGTGTTGGTTGGCTTGAGCTTCTAGCTTCATTAACCCTTCTAACCTTTGTTGTATCAAAACACACAGAGTTTGTAGGTTGGCTTGAGCTTCCAGCTGCACCAGGTTGACTAGCACCTTATGAGCTTTGGCTACCTTGATGCGAAGGCATCTCATTTTCAGCCTACAAAATATTGAGCAAAAGTGATATTCAACAAATTACTAAATTCATAACAGAAAATATTTGACAAGAAACATTTACCTTACAATATCTTTTGTTATGTCCTTGTCGATGGCACTTGGAACATGTCATTTTCACTCCACACTTGGACAACTTTCCATATTTCTTTTTTGGTTCATCTTTGCCTTTTCTTCTGTTACTCTCAGTTCTACCAGGCATGGGTTTTGGTTTAGGAGGTTTTATCTTAGGATTGTTGGTTTCAGGCCACATCTTAATATTTGTCATAGGCTAGATGAAATACTTGTATGCTTTTAATAAGGTATCCCTCTTATACCAATGCTCCACTACTTGTTCAGGTTCTTCAGTTATGTGATAATATGCAAGAACAACATGTTGACATGGAATAACCCTCAACTGCCAAGCTCTACAAGTGCAAACTTTATCAGTCAAATTAACTACATGCTTATGCAGTCCTTCTCCAATCTCAAATCCAACATTAGCATTCCAAGGGACAGTACATTTTCTAGCAAGCTCTTTGCTATCCTCTAACAATAGCCTTGCCATATGTGATATATCAGATATCCAAGTATCAGCAAATCTCAACATATCCATGTGATGACCCGGCCCGTCATCATGTTCAACATATTTATAATTGACTTATGCGTATAAGCTAAAATCCATGAATTAAAGGTCTCACACATATTATTTTCAACAGCATCACACTTGAAATTCACTTCAAAATAAGCTATAACCCATGATTTTTTTGGATAATATAATAAATCCCTATGAATATTCTTACCAAGTTTGTCCATTTTACCAAGCTCCTCCTTAAGCTTAACTTCATAACTAGATTTAGAGCACCTCCAAAATTATTTTCTCCTTTCCTTTCCTTTCCATTTTTATGCCAATTAGACCAGATATGCCTGGCACACATCCTAAATTTAGCATTGGGTAAAAGTTCATTCAAAGCTGCAGCAAATCCCCAAATTCAAATTACAACAACATATCACTACAACATGATATACTTAACAACAGAATTACTTTACCTCTATTTACTTAACAGCAGGATTACTTAACCTTTATAGAATACTAATGAATAACTAATTAACAACATAACAAAATACTAATGAATAGCTAATTAACAACTTAACATAATACTAATGAATAGCTAATTAAAAACTTAACAGAATACTAATGAACAGCTAATTAACAACATAACATCATACTTAATTACTCACCTTTTGCATATCTGCCATCACAGTCAATCCTTCTCCAATTTCTAATTGCAAATCATCTTTCAAGTAGTTGATGAAAAAACCCCAGTTATGTTTTGTCTCCTGGTTCACAACTGCCCATGCTATAGAAAATGTTTGATGACTTCCATTCTTACCAACAACAACTAGAAGTTCACCCTTACAAGCACCTTTTAAGAAACAACCATCAAAACCTATAATTCTCCTACATCCTTCTAACCAACCTTTCTTCAATGCTTCAAAGCACACATAAAAGTAAACAAAGAGATTTTTTTCTGGCTCAGCTTCGCTGTCCATCCTTACCCAATATGAGCTGCCAGGATTGGTCTGTTTTATCATATCAGCATAGTCACATAACCTTGCAAACTCCAAATTCCAATCACCCATGGACTCTCTGAGAACACACAGTTTAGCCCTATAACATATTGTCTTTCCAACATATAATCCTAGCTTGTCCCCACACAACTCTTGTATTTTCCATATCCTTATGTGGGGCTGCTTAGTTGTTTCATCTTTGAATTCTTTGCAACAAACTTTGAAGTGCATAATTTATTCTTATTTGAAGTATCATATTTGTGTACTGGGTAATAGTTCTTCACTTTAAAATTACCTGAATCTCTATCAATACAAGCATAACACACCCATTTGCATCTCTTTGATTTACACTTAGCCCTCACCCTATGTGGTTAATTTGGTCTCAATTTAATCTGCACATTGTACTCAATTGCATAATTTGCTAATGTTTTCCAAAACTCTATAGCATTCTAAAAAATTATCCCAAGTTCAAATATAACAACTTCATAACCATGATCATACCTGACTTTTGTACCTCTCCTTTTTGCTGGTATATCAATACCAGGAATAACTTCAGGATCTAACTCTTCTGTGCTATCTTCATTATAAGCCTCTGAACTATCAATACATTGTTCACCATCACCTAATTTACCTACATATCTTGAAGTCTTGTTTCTTCCAATATCCTCAATTCCTTTGTCAATTCTTGCTTCTCCTAGTGGTATCTCATCTATTGCAATTGTTTTTTTCCTCTCCTTACCCTGTCTCTTGCTCCTCCTTCCAGCCCTTAAAGATCTCAATCCATCGTCAACATCTGAATCATCTTCTTTAGGAAGAACATCTTCTTCTGGTTCACTACTCTCAACATCTGATTGCACTCCATCTTCATTAATATTATGGTCTGGTGGTTCATCTCCATCAACATCATTTACAGTTGGTTAAGAAGAATTCTGAGTTACTTCAGCATCATTTTGACTTGGTTCAATAGGCGGCTCAATAGGTAGTTCAACAACATTTTGAGTTGGTTCAATATGCGGCTCAATAGGTGGTTCAATAACATTTTGAGTTGGTTCAATAGACGACTCAATAGGTTCTTCAGTATTTATATTATTCCCGGGTGTTGCCCAACTTTAAATAGGTCATTACTAGCCCCACCTTCTTTTGGCCCACACAAGAGACCAATATTTTCTTCGACTACTTCAGGCCGACTCACTCCATGACGCAAATAAACATCCAAAATATCACCATATTTTAAATCTTTCACAAATTCATATAACTAAAAATCAGAAAGGACTTTGATAAAATCACTATTTTTTCCTTTTGACAATAAAACCCTTCGAAAGTTGCATACCCAAGGTCTTTAGCATAAGAAGATAACTCGACAACACTAAAATGGTCTTTATCGATAGCAACAACAAAGGCATCTAATTCCCCTTTGCATGTTGGGATATGTTGCTCGATAAATGTACCTAGTGGTGAAGCAAGTTAAAATATAGTCACCCTCCATAATATTCCCTTACGTAAGACGACAAGGGACCAGCACAAAGGAAAACCCCCAAAAAATCCTAGCTTTATAGAGAATTTATAAATAAAAAGCCCTAGCTGTAGCAATAGAAAATTAGGAGAAATTGGACCTTGAATCTTTGTGAATATAGTGAGAAATCAGTGAAAATAGTAGATTCCAACACCATTGACCAAAAGAAGAAGAAGTTTAATAGTGGTAAGGAGATTCTTCGTTTCATCGATGGTAAAAGGAAATAACCTTAGGTGGTAATATGTTTAGTTAACTCTAGCTTTAGTGAAAATAACATTATATAGCTAGGTGGATATTGAGGTGGACAAAAAATATGATGTGGCACGATTTATAATATTTACTTTTTTCACATAGACGGAGATTGTAGAACACGCACTTGATTAATTAATAAGCTAGAAAAAAATGTGTCTAATTGGTATGAGAATTGTCTAAGAAATATATCTAAGTAGAATGTGTCCTAATTTAAATGTTTAAGCATTTATGTGCGTCATATGTATTCCGCCTTTCTAATTGTACACAAAAAATGTGACTATGCAGGTGTAAATTGTAGTATATGTTGTGTGCTGTAATTTGTGCAAAATTCCCCAAAAATAAACCCTTACCCGCCGCTTTTCTAACAAAAACAGAAAACGGATAAAGTTTCTCTCATCCCTGTCTCTCTAGCACTCAAAGTTTGTGCTGAAGTAGAAATGCTTGCCAACCCTAGCTTCCATGGAAGACCTCTGCAATTTGTACCAACAGTTCGTAGCGAACTGTGCAGGCCCTACGCTTGCCCTCTACAGCTTCACAGCAGAAACTATCAGTTCCTTGCTTCCTCATTGGGAGACAAGAGGAAGAGAATAAGAAGAAGAAGAAGCATTAGCCGAAGTTTTAAAACTCAATTCTCTGTAAGAGCTTCAGCGGAGCCTCAGGACCTGCCGGTTTTGGCTGTGGGTAGTGCTGGAGTTCAAGCCTCCCCATTCTCTGTTCGAATACCCGTTGGGGATAGACATGTAATGCTCCTGTCTTCTCTAAATGCGTCACAACTGTTTTCCATGTGCATTCTTTTACTTGTTTTTTTAATTCGTTTGGCTCTGGAGGAGAAGATAGTTAATTTTACTTCCTAGTTTGGTTCTCCTGTAGCTAAACATGACAAGAATAAGTAATGTTTCTTCTGTTCCGTTTGTAGGTTGACTTGGTGGGCAATTGACCAAGTGTTAAAATAAATGGAGTCTCTATTGAACCTATCATTACTAAATATTGTAAGGAGGGGTTTAACCTAACTAGAGTAGGATAAATATACTATTGCATGACGTGTTTGGCATGCAGAAAAATTATTTTTCGTGAAACTGTGAAAGTGCTTCACCTAGAGAAATTTATTGATGATTTTCTAGTGTTTGGTTGAGTATAAAAGTATGTGACATGTGATAATTGTATAAGATGGAGGATATGGTTTCATGATACTATTTTGGTGATATCTTTTGAATATTAAATACTCAAAACAATGTCCTAGTGTTGGTTGAAGCAAGTGGCAGGAGTAAGATTTCGGATAGTTGTGAAGGAAAATGACAAGTGAGAGATATCATTTTAGTTTCCACAACCTAAGTTAACGAAATGCTGGAATGGGGAAACATATACAATATTTTCTATAGTTAACTTGAGCTATTATGCTGTCTATGTTCTTAAATCATTCATCTATTTTCAAAATTATTCTATTGAGTTATCTATTTTCTTGATCCATCCAACTTGAAACTAATACAATAGGCTTCCTGAGCTATTGAGTTATCTATCTTCTGAATCAGTTTATTGCACTTTTACAGATAACGGTTGAGACAGGTCTTATAGGGAGGCAGGCTAGTGGGGCAGTTACAGTTACAGATGGAGAAACTGTAAGTTGTTTTCCTCTATTCACAACCTTGTGTCATTGGATGATTGCTGCATCCAGCTTCCTATCCAAGTGATGGTGTAATTTTTTTGTGAACACATTTGTGTTTTTTGGTAAGTAGACAACTTTTTTTGATCGGTGTGAGCAGACAACTTGCCCGCAGATCCACCTCCCAAAATGTAATTGGAGAAGATTCTTGTATTTCTCTGTCTTTCATTTACCCAAATGAGCAGAACACCTTCAAATTCTCTCAGTCACTGCAATACTATGAAACTTAACGAAAGACACTTTGTAGACACATCTTACTTCATTATCAGCAACAAAAACAGCTATGCCTCAATCACAGGCTAGTTGGCTCGGTTATATGAATCTTTACCATCCATTTTCTTGACATGCTATGTTAGATGAATTTTGGATGAAGACACAAGATATTGAAAATAAGTAAAAAAGAAGCAGAGATGGAAAGGAGCTGAGGCAGGCTTTTATTACTACATTATACATACAATTGTTTGTACGTAACCTAGAACTGTTTAAGCTACATTTTCTCAAAGTATTAGAAACATATCAGGAAAAGAATATTCAATCGAAATTCTATGGATTTTGAACATTACAAAATAGGGCGAGTTTCATTTTATGGCACTATATTGTGCTAATGGCACAAATATCCCTTGGCCATTGAAAATTTACACAAACCTTCTAAAGGTTTTAGACTAAAGCGCAGTGGTGGTCCTATATGCAAATCTTCTCAAGGGTATACTCACTGGTTAGTTTTTCCTTCCAACTAACAGAGCTTGCTGTCATGTATTTATTTTGATTCTCTTCTCTTTCACTTTCCAATTTTTCATTCCTTTCAATTCCTTTCTCCTTGTTCTTCCCAGCCAATAATAACTTATTTTCTTTCAATATTTATCTTTTTCAACCTTATTTTGTCTTGGTCAAATTCTAAATGAAAAAGGATTATTTTGGTTCAAGTGTGGTGGTGTTTTTGGAGGGTAAACGGGCTATGAACCAGACCAACGTGCAACTTAACTGAGAGTCATGTTAGGAAGGAAAAACTAATGGTTTTGCTTTAGTGTATGACCTTGAGGACGTATGTATTGTGGAATCGGCGAAGTTGATTGCTATCATAAACCTCTAAATCATCTAAGTTTACGAGTTGAAGATTAGCGGACTTGATTAACAGATATAAGCTGTAGGGTAAACCATGCTTTGGATCGTTGATCTAGTCAATTTGATTTTGCAGTTTAGACTTGGGACCCTCAGAAGAAGCCAGTAGCAAAAGATATGTAGCCAAGTCGGACTCATCAAAACAAGAGCCATACTTGAGTTGGTAATGTGATAGACTTATCTTGTTTAGCGCAAATCCAACTGAGAGACATAGGTTAACTTTGATCCCAACAACAAGAACAACATGCCAGTGTAATCCCACAAGTGGGGTTTCGGGAGGGTAGTATGGACACAGACCTTACCCCTACCATTAGCAGACGGAGAGACTCTTTTCGATAGACCCCCGGCTCAAGGTGAGATGAAAAGAGAAGCAGTAGCAACATGGAGTAATAATAACAAGATAGCAAGAAAACTGAAGTGAAAGACACTAGTAGTCATAGAATCTAAAAATAAGAAAATACAACACCACACTAATACTACTAGCATGGACAAGGAAAACTCATGGCTACCCACTAACCTCCTACTTTAATTCTCGACCTCGACACCCTTCTATCAAGGGTCATGTCCTTGGTAAGCTGAAGCAGCGACATGTTCTGCCTAATCATCTCTCCCTAATACTTCTTTGGCCGACCTGTACCTTTTCTCACACCTTCCAAGGCCAATCTCTCACATCTCTTTACTAGGGCATCAATGTCTCTCCTATTCACATGCATGAACCATCTAAGCCTCGCTTCCTACATCTTGTCTTCTACCGAGGTCACACCTACCTTGTTCTGAATATTTTCATTCCTAATATTATCTATCTTGGTATACCCGCACATCCATCTTAACATCCTCATTTCTGCCACCTTCATCTTTTATATATAGGAATTCTAGACTAGCCAACACTTTGCCCCGTACAATATAGTTGGTCTAACCACCTCTTTGTCGAACTTATTCTTAAGTTTGGTGGCACATTCTTATCCCACAGAACACTGGATGCGAGCCTCCATTTCATCTATCCCACTCCAATACGATGTGCGACATCTTCGTCGATCTTTCTATTTTTTTGAATTAACGACTCAAGATACTTGAAACTTCCTCTCTTAGGGATGACTTGTATATCAAGCCTCACGTCTACATCCGCTTCATGAGTCACGTCATTGAACTTGCACTCCAAGTATTCTGTGTTGGTCCTGCTTAACTTAGAAACTTTTAGACTCCAGGGTCTGTCCACAAGCCTCCAACCTTTTGTTAACACCGCCTCGCGTCTCGTCAATCAGTACATTATCATCCGTAAATAACATGCACCATGGAACCTCTACTTGAATGTGACGCAACAATGCATCCATTCACAAGGCAAGCAAAAATAGACTAAGGATTGATCCCTGATGCAACCCCATCATGACCGGGAAGTGTTCCGAGTCTCCTCCCACTGTCCTCACCCGGGTCTTAGCTCCATTATACATGTCCTCAATCGCTCTAATGTAAGGCACAAGCACACCTCTAGCCTCCAAACATTTGCACAGGACCTCACTTGGGACTTTGCCGTATGTTTTTTCTAGGTTAACGAACACCATGTGCAAGTTCCTCTTTCTCTCCTTATATTGCTCCACTATTCTCCTAACAAAGTGAATGGCTTCCATAGTTAATGCCACAGCATGAATCAGAACTCGAAAATAGACACACTCCTACTCACCTTCACTTCCATACCCTCCCAAACATTCATAATATGGCTTAGCAGCTTGATGCCCCATATAGTTATTGCATTTTAGATATCCCCTTATTCTTGTACAATGGAATCATCGTAACCCCCTCCAATCGTCATGCATCTTCTTCATCTTAAAAATGACATTAAACAACTCAGTGAGTCACTCCAAGCCGGCCCTACCCGCTTTCTTCCAAAATTCCACTGGAATTTCTTTTGGCTTGGTCGCTCTACCTATGTTCATCTTATGCATAGTTCCCTCGACATGCGAAACTTTAATACGCCTACAATACCTAAAATCACAACGTCTTTCGGAGTGTTCCAAATCACCCAATACAATGTTCCCGTCCCCCTCTTTGTTCAAGAGTTTCGGAAGTATGTTTGCCATCTACGTCTAATATGTGCCTCTTCCATCAAAACTCTGCCTTCCTCGTCTTTGATGCACTTCACTTGGTCCAGATCACATGCCTTCCTTTCTCTTACCTTGGCTTGCTTGAACAACCTCTTGTCCCCGCTTTTGTCCCCAAGTTCTTCATACAGACATATGATTGCTGCAGTCTTAGCTGCCGTTACCGCTAATTTTTCCTCCTTCTTAACCTCCACTACCTATTAGTCTTTTTCTCCTCCTCGTCTATGCTCTTCACTTTCTTCAAATATACCACTTTTTTGGCTTCCACTTTTCCTTGGACCTTTCTATTCCACCACGAGTCCCCGTTTTGAACTAGAGTAAACCTTTCGAGACCCTAATACCCCTCTAGCAGCTTCCCTAATGCAATTCGCTGTCGTGGTCTACATACCACTCGTGTCCCCACTACTCCTTGAGGTCCCTAGAGCCAGCAACTTCTCCCCAGCTCTTGAGCTTTGTCCGTACTGAAGGTTCCCCACTTGATCGTAGGTTGATCATATACTACCCTCTTCTTCCTCTTCCTCATGATCACTAAATCCATTACCAAGAGCCTTTGATTCCAAATTAATGATTTAGCATTATCGGAAGAGGTGAATCTGCCCTTGATTTGAAAATCCAATTCTTGGTTTACTTTCTTGTCTAGGTTAAAACTCAATTTGCATATACAACCTAATTAATTACATAAGTCCCTTCTCAAATGATGACATATTTTCCTTTTCTTTCTAAAAGAAAAATCCTTTTTTTGTCTTTCTAAAATCATCAACTGTAAATAAAAACTACTTATTAGTTTGCCTTTTGATGATAACTTTTAAAACATTTATTTGAAGATAAAAATAGCTGTGGTCTTGCTTCAATATTTTGGAAGACCCTTGTTGCTTTAACTATTTCAAGATTCAATAACTAATGAGCATACGTATCAAGGTTTTGAAAATGTAGGAACTCTTTCTTAGTAACATTTGGCCTTTCAAGTTTCAACTCTTGGTGATGGTAAAAGTTGCTCTTAATTCGTTTCAATTGTATACGTACTAAAGTTTACGGTGAAATATGATCCATAGTTTCATATGCTTCTAGCTGAGAATTGAATATGTGCTCCATTGAACTTGTCATGAACTAAATATGATACTTGTCTAATTTATTATTCTTCTTGCCAGACAGAACACTAGTTTTCTTTTAATTATTTGGAACATATTTAGGAATACAATATTCTTAATGGTGTAGTGGTGGATTCACGCTTATGTCTTCAGGATTTTTATTTATGAACCGAGAACTAAATACACTAGTCTAATGAAAAGCGATCAAACCAACTGAATGCACACTTCCATTTGCACCATTGTCTAATAACAAGTCCGGTTATAGACGCCATCTTCAAATTCTTGGTTTGCCTCTGAGTATAGATCGGACTTTACTAGTAATGACATTTTTTGCTGACTAAGACAAAATCTTTTCCTTTTAGTATGTCTTATAAAGAAAAGAACATTATTTTTGTAATAATCTTATATAATATTTTTTCTTACTTGTTATAAATATTATTTAAAATTTTTGCCAAAAAATTATTATATGCAAAGCTTCCTATTATTGTGTTCATGTCTAGTGGAGGAACAAGTAAGCATGGTGTCAAAACTTTAGACGAGAAAGTAAACAGGACCTACATGAAGGACGTTTTACCAATTCTGTAGTGCATGCATCATGATTCCGAGAAGATTTAACTATCAAATGATTAGGTCTTTGTGGTAATACGTATGGGATTTGTGTTGTTGCGCTAGTATATTTGGTTAGACTGCAGTGGTACAATTTCAGTTTATTTCAAAATACCATTATATGAGATAGCACAATTTTCTTGTCTATTTGGTGTAAGGCTGTAAACCTCTTTCATGGTGTTCATTTGACTGATTTTCCATGAAAATGGTGAGCTATTTAGGTGCTGTTTTGATAGGTATTCTGAAATGCTTATTTAAGACTTATAAAATATTAATTTTGTGTTTGGATGACTATTTATTCATAGCAATTTTTAGTGCTAAAGTTTTGCTAATGGAGCGGTCACAAGTGTGAGAACAACAGGAAGGAAATATATGGGAGTTTTTCATAACCGTGTTTGTACACTATGGATTTATCTTGAACCCATACTTGTTTACCCTCTCTAGGTATTCACACGATGGGGCTCTACGAATGGATACTATTACAGATGATATTGTGCTAATTGTTGAAACGAATAATGGAGTCGACCAACAACTGGATCTATTGAGAAGAATGTAGGTAAATTGAAATAAGACGAGATTGTGGTGCCTATGTGCGGACAACTAAGATATCTAGACGCAGTCATGATAAAGTAGATGCAGATGTAACTGAGGGAACTAGAACATAATGGTTAAAGAGGAGTACGACATGTGTACTATGTGATAGAAAGATAACTAACATGGTGAAAGATAAATTTTATAAAATGGTAGTGAGAGAAACAAAAGTTATAGGAGCAAAAGTGGGCCTTTGAGTTCCTGTATATCCACAAGATGGATGGGCGTACCTTTAGTAAGATTGGATAAGATTAGAAGGATTATATTTGACACAAGGGTGCAAGTAACACACTTAAAGAATAAATGAGAGGGTTTCTTGAGATAGTTTGGCCGTGTATTACGTAGATCTCCACATGCGCTCTTCTAGTTGTGACATTATGATGATCAAATATGCTAATTGGGAGGAGGTATATGTAAAAATCCTATAGAAGATAGTTGTCTCAAAAGACTTACAATTCTCAAAATTATTATGAGTTCAGGTGACAATAGAAAACAACTTAAGTTAAAGATCCACAGATGTGATAACAATGGAATTAAGCTTACTTGTTGTTTTTACACTAAGATTAGGTCCGGCATTTGCCAAGTCTTTTTACTTTGATTAGAGACTTGTAAGTGTAGGGATATGTGTGATTTTTAGAGAACCCCTAATCTTAAGTCAAGTTGTCTATTACTCCTTCTGTCCCACTTTATGAGGCAGTGTTTGACTTGGCATAGAGTCTAAGAAAGAAAGGAAGACTTTTGAAACTTGCTGTCTAAAAGAAACCATAGATATTTGTGTGGTGTAAATCAATTCATTAAGGGTAAAGTAGAAATCCTAATGATAAATTATTTTTAACTAAGGAAAGGTGACATTATTTTTGGTATTGACTGAAAAGGAAAGATCGCCACATAAATTGGGATGGATGGAGTAGTAAAGAAGTAGTGTAATGAGACAGCCGTAAAGAGCATAATAGCTACAGAGGAACCCAACTTGCATCCAAATGAGGTGTAGTTGATTGATTAAACTCTCGGTTTTCTCTGCAAATTGTTCACCCGTTCTTTCTATGCTTTTATGCAATTGCATCATGAAATATGTTGATGGACCATAGAGTTTCTTAACTTCTTATATGCTTCACTTGAAGAATGGAAGTTTTTATAGTTCTCAACCTGTTGATCCATTCAAACATTGACGCGATCATGTTGCATTCCTTAACAGCTTATTTAATGGG
This sequence comes from Nicotiana noctiflora, assembly GCA_032618575.1. Classification (NCBI taxonomy): domain Eukaryota; kingdom Viridiplantae; phylum Streptophyta; class Magnoliopsida; order Solanales; family Solanaceae; genus Nicotiana; species Nicotiana noctiflora. The sequence goes on from JASVEL010010429.1 coordinate 113,095, forward strand.
TGGTAATTTTTTCTCAATCAGCATCAAGTTGTCCTTCCAGTATTACCTATCAAAGAAAAAAAGTTGTCCTTTCAGTATTTAACTTAGATGGTGGAAATGTTGCTTGTAAGATCTATCCTTGGCAATTTCCTGGATCAGTATGCTTATATTGAGATGTTTTTTTGTTTTTGTTTTGTAGATTATCTATACAACTGTTTGTTTAGCTGATGTCCCAAGCGAGCCTTCTGATTTTTTCCCTCTTTCTGTTCATTATCAAGAACGTTTTTCAGCAGCCGGTCGGACGAGGTAGGTCTAGTAAAACTTGCTTCTATTCATTTACTTCTGCTTAGCACCACTCCTTTGCCTTTTCTTTTTTAGGCTATACCATGTTTTTGTTCTTACTAAATTTGCATTTTCCAGTGGGGGATTTTTTAAACGAGAGGGGAGGACAAAAGATCATGAGGTACTATGTGATTCTGGTCTTAAAATTTTGTATTTGATCGTAAGCTTCTGCCTAGATTCCAGATAGAAGTGCAATTTTTAATTGATAAAAGATGTGCTTTTGCACATATACTGCTGCTTGGGATTAACTTCTAGATTAATTGCACTTCAATTCACAGTTGCATATACGTTTTTGAAACAGGTGGATATGAATCTCTAGGAAGTTGTGTTCTTAATGATCTATGCAAAATTATCCAACCATGCCATGTATGTAAAAGGAAATGAAGAATCTCGGATAGATGCTCTCTGGTAGTTGGCTACTTTTGTTATGCCAGAAATGCTCTATTAGTGTTAACTTCCACCAAGAGAGTTACTTTTTTGTCATAGTACATGAGATGTTGTTTGTGAATAATATGATTATTGGCTGAAATAAGTCTGGAATATGCAAAGACTAGCACCTGATTTCTGATATTAAATTTAATAGATATTGCATAACTTTTGGATACCAAAATAGATATTGTGTAAGTTTAACTGAGTAATGATTACCTTAATTACATATAATTAAGTTGGCTTTGATGCTGAATTCACTTTCAGGGATCAAAGAAATATAAACAGTTTCTTGTCCTCCAGGTCCAAACTCTCATGTGTTTCAGATTTTTGGATATATATGAGAACATCTTTTCGAATGCAGAAATTTTATCAATGTTTTGCATGAATACCAATGATTGAATGCCGTTTAGAACAAGTTGATCTTATGTTTGAGGGCTCCTTTAGAATATGTGATAATATCACTTGTTAAAATTGCAACAAAAGGGAAATGCAAAGGAACATCAAATCTCATATTTTTGGATACTATAAAAACTTATAATGAGGTCCCAACCTCTATAGACTGTGGGACCTCATTAAACTTAGATTAGCCTTTTTTCTTTGATATGGTACTTAGATTAGTCTTTTATAAGTGGTCACTTCCATCGAAACAACCACAGCTGCGTCATGCAGCTTAGAATGAAGAAATTTGATTCTTTAATTTTAATTCGTCTGATAAACAGGCCATCCTGCAAACGTCCCCTGTCCTTCCAATCACGCGCTTACGTAGTCAACAAATAAGGATAGTAAGTATTTTGAGGTTGCTAAATGGCAAGTCTTGTGAGATTCTTAGGTTTACTTCGCAAATCTTTTAATAGAGTAAATCACATGCTTTTTCTCTCAGGGATTTGGGTTTAGCAAATAAACTGGTTACAGTTTAGAAGGGCCTCCTGTGAATCTGGTACTTTAGGTCATCTAAATTTCCATTTTTAGCCTGTTCTGAAATGGACAGATGTGAGTATCCTGTGTAGATGTTCATTCTTTGTCTTCACACAGTTCTCTTGTCACTGATGCATTTGGTCCTTCCAAATGATTATACATGTGGATTGACTAGTTATTTGTAACCAAGCAAGCTACAATTCATTTTCTGTTATCTCGTCCTTGTGCTATGATATCATGATGGTCTGTCACACATTTTGTATGTTAAGAATCTTGGTTCTTAATACTCTATAGCATTTTGAGATTAAGCAATAGGCTTGACTACACTATGACGGTCCAGATTGTTCTGAAATGGTCAGTAGTGCAGATTGAGTGAGTGCTATTCTAGGCATTTCAAGACCATGGTATATGTTCTGTGGGATGGGTTAGTTCTCTTAGTTTTCTCTTCCTCAAAGCTATATTGCTTGTTGCGCAACTTTCTGTTGTAGTTACCTTGTGTCTTATGAATTTCGGATGATTCTAAGCTTTGATTGGCATATCGGTCTAAGATGAGCTGAAATGGAGCAACATGATCAGTGAGGACTCATATAGCCAATCCTAACTTGCTTGGAATGTAGGCATAGTAGTAGTTCCCGATCGATCACATCTCAGTTACATTACAGTCAAAACCTTTTCTTTCAACTTAGTTGGATCTTGAAATAATCACTGAGTAATTTAAGCTTAGTATGCGGCAATGAGAAAGATAATTGAATTAAAAACTTAGCTGCATTTCACTGATTCCCTTTTGACTATGGGAGGGAAATTTTTATTCATAGTCAGAAAGAAAACTTTCGATGTAACCAAAGATGGGCCATCAAATTGATAGAGATGGGAGGCAGAAAAACTTCTTGACAATCATCCATATTAGTCAAAATATTCTGATGTGCATATGCCAGGTGATGAGATACGCTTTAGAAGGTGTAGGAGAGATTTGCAGGAAATGGTAGTACACCAGGCAGCAAAGGATGGTATATAAAGACAGCCGCTGTCAAGGCAAACGAAAGAGTGACACATCATACAACAATAAGTACAACTTTGTGTCAGGATTTTCCAAAACAACCACCCAATCAATAGCCTGAGATGCTACGACAAACGAGTCTCTTGTTGAAGATGAGATCACCATGTGATAAGGCGGTGTAGCCGGAGGTGCAACATGCCACGGTAAGCGAGAGAATAAGTCATCCACGGTTGGTATAATAAAACTAACCAAGACTTAGTTATGCATGGAGTCAAAATCCAATTGAAGCTCAACAAGTGTAAGGACTAAAAACATCTTCATCATTACTCCACTTGTCTGTGGAGATGGGCATCAACTCATTAAATTTCTCCATCATTGTTCAAGACCATATAAAGAGACCACAATCATTCATCTACTACTGTGGGGTGCTTCACATAACCTAGGGTCTAACTCAACCTAAGAGCTAGCTCAAAGGCGAGGATTGCTCAGGAACACATAAGGAGACAAACAACCCATCCTCTACCAGTGTGGGATCCTAAACACCCCTTACGCCTAGGCTTGCCAACTGGAGCATGGACAATATAATATGGCGCCCAACATACAGAAAAAACAATAACAAGGAAGAGCCTCACTCTGGTACCATGTTAAAATATGGACCTTAGCTGCCTAAGTCAACTCAAAAGCTAGCTCATGTGGTGAGAATTTCTCATGAAGATACCGAGTGCTTAGAGTGATTTTAGTTGGGGGAAAGGTGGGAAGAAAAAGTTCGAGGTTAAAAACGCATCCATCCACCAATATGGGTTTCTAAATAACAAACACCTTGTCGTTTATACGATAACTGAACAAAAGAAAACTATTAATTAGATTGTGCTACCTATCAAGGTTCTGTGGTAATCATAAGACTTGAATTTCTAGGCCCCCATTTTTGGAATCGAAAACATCAACTACGAGTGACATTAGATGAGTGTGAGGGATTTCTTTAGTAAAGAGGCATAATAAGCTGTGTTAAACGGATCTTGGGTCTAACTCAATCCCAAAAGCCAGCTCAAGAGCTAAGGATTGCCCAAGTCCATCTAAGGAGAGCACCCATCCCCTTCATTGTTGATGTGGGACTCAACACCCCCTCTCACGCCTAGGACTAGACATCTGGAGCGTGGACAATTATGGGGGCCCAACATCGGAAAATCGGTATGGGTCCTGCTCTAATACCATGTGAGAATGCACGAGAGAAAATCTTATGTTTGTTTAATTAATTATAATACAATGAGCACTATTTTTAACTATCCATAATTATAATACAATGTTTGATTAATTGCATTAACTATATAACTATCTAACATCAAGTAAATTACTATCAAACCATATATGCCCAATATCAGTGATGTAACCTATTCTTAAGTAGGAAAGAATATCAAGGTCACATAATTATACAAACAATAATCTCCCAAATTAATTTCTACTGATGTTTTATTTTTTATATATTAAGTATTAATTCCTACTGATTCCAGTTGATATATAACATATTTTTAATAATATCACAATGTTCTTAACAATAACAATATAATATTTAAAATTAGGGCTGCAAAATTTTTTAGATGTCTTTTGACTGGTTTCTCCTCTGGCCTCTTCCAATTTATTAGTAAAAGATACCCTTATATCTATAAAGTATTGGATCTTACTGAGAAGGTCAGAGTATCTGAAAGGTCCGTGACAAAATCATATATCATATCTTACAAGCTGGACCATGATTTACAACACATCTGATTTCAGTTGCAATGCTGACTGCTATAGGATGGATTTTGAGAAAACTGTCATTTTGTGAAAAAGGAGGAGAGATGGTGGAGGGTATGTACTATATCCTTGCTGAAGAGAATATTATTGTGTGTGTAAGAGCCTTTGGAGTTGGTAATTCTGTCAATCTTTCTAAGATTGTGATAACCTGAAAGACGACATTTCTATCCATAGGAACTGAATGCTTTTTGCTTGGATGCCATTGCTAAAACACAGCTAATATTTTATTTTATACAAGGTCTCAATACTGTTGTCTGTATTGAAATGTCTTGCTTCTTGCAGGTTCTTATTTGTAGATTGATTGATAGGCCTTTACGTCCAACCATGCTTAAGGGATTCTACCATGAAACTCAAGTACTTTCTTGGGTAAGCTCATATGCTTTCTTGCAACCATCCTCTTAATATTTGTTGATGTTCCTTTGATAGTGTATCTGCTCGAATGTCTTGATGTGGCCTTTTAAGTTGCACTATCATTGTAACTTTGAAGGTATTAAGTTATGACGGTTTGCATCCGCCAGATGCCTTGGCAGTTACGGCTGCTGGAATTGCTATGTAAGCAAATTTGCCTTGATGCTCTTCCATTCCTACGCTAGTAAAGGCTGGTTTACTGATGGTAATTTGAGGCAATTTCTTTCAAGTTGTGCTACAGGGCTTTGTCAGAAGTACCAAGTTCAGAAGTTATAGCAGGAGTTCGAGTTGGTCTTATTGGTGATAAGTTCATTGTGAATCCAACCATTCAGGAAATGGAAAACTCGAAGTTGGATTTGTTATTAGCAGGCACAAACAATGCAATATTGATGATTGAGGTAGATTTCTATCTAGTAAAAGCTTCATGATAAATGAGAGAGCATAAAAATTGAATATTCTTCTACCCAAGGAGCGTCGAGTGGTACCTGTTACAATCCATTCTATGGTACCTGTTACAATCCATTCTAAGTGTTCAGTATGATGCGAGCCTAGACAGTGGTACAGGAGATGAGCACCTGCTTTCCGCAGGTCATAAATCCACTTACAAAATGTAATGCATAAAATCCAAAATAATTTGAATGGTTAACAAATAGCATACTATGAAATTGTCAGGCAGTTGCTGTGTGCATGAAATATTCTACTAACACTATGATCAGTTGTTTTTCTTCCTACAATATAGATGCCACTTGCCTATAGTAGTTAGTGTCATCAAATTCAGTACTAATTAATCTTGTCGTTACAGGGGTATTGTGATTTTCTTCCGGAGGACAAATTACTTGAAGCTGTAGAAGTTGGGCAGGTTTTAATCTTAAATTTATGTTACTGTTCTAAGTCCAGTTTATCAAATTGTTATCCTAGTTTGGTCCAATCAAAGTTATTTTTGATCTACTCAGTTTCTAGTAAAAGGAGCTCAAGTAGTAGTTGCCTGGAATAAAATGTTTATTCGTGTCTATGCTCTTAATTATTTCACGCCTTACAGCATGCTGTAATTTCACATTACTGTGAGGGTACTCTTTTCCTTTTTTGCTCCTGATATCATTTTCAATAATCCCTGTTTGGACTAACGGAAGCATGGCTATGATTCGGGCGTATGATCTTTTAGTATGTTATTGTAGTTATAATCATCCTTGTAATCTGAAAAATCTTTAGCCGATGGTCTATTGGAAATAACCTCTTTGCCCTCCCAGGATGGGTACAACTATCCTCCTCATATTACAGAACTGCTGGTGCTAAATCTGCTTGAAAACACTTATTATTTTGGCAGTATTTGAGAAGTATTATTCATCCTGCCAGTTCTACATGTTACAAGACCCATTGTCTCTGATGCCATATGTACAAGATCTGTTGATTCAGGATGTTTTAACACTCAGTGCAACTACTAAGTAAACAGAGAATAAATTGTGGTTGTTTTTTCTTGTATGGGAGAAAATTGAACAGTTTGAACAGAGAATAAATAGACTTATATCTATTTTTACTCATTTACTGAAAATGATGGTTGTTTTATGGCTGTTCGCTGGCTTGACAGAGTGTGGGAAAATGTAGAAACCGCAAGGAATGATCAGAGATTAAGAGAACTAACTATGGAACAAGAATGGGAGGAGAGGAAATAAGGGGGCTGAGGGATCAATTGAACATACATTTTATAAATTCAACTTAGTCCCATTTATAAAGATTAGTGCCTATATAAGAAAAAGTTGAAACAAAACCAGATCTAAATTGGTAATCTTAGGAGCTCTTTGTCGATTTGTGAGCAATTTCAAGATTGCATTTATTTTGACATTATATTGATGCAGTAGTGAGCAAACTTGAATGCAAGATTTTCAGGTGACCATCCCTGCTGCTTGAAATAAAGAAACAATCCAAATAATGGACAACTGTTAGGACAACTCTAAAAACTCACAAACTACCCATATTACTTGAGCTGTTGAGCAACATGGTTTTTAACTCCATTTTAGGCTTTCCAAGGCCACATTTCTTTTCTGGCCAGCATATTCCTAGTGATATATGTTATCATTGCCAAACTTTGTAATTCAGGAGGTGTAGCGGGTGGGACTAAACCTTGGCTGAAATATTCACTTGGAAACAGCTTTCTGAAACTCAATCATCACAAGTCTTTTCATGCCTCATAGTGACTACTCATTGCCTAGCCTACACTAAATCTTTCAGTAACATCTTTTGCTTCTAGTCTCCGAATTGCCTGTTATCAGCCCTTTAAGATGCTGTGCAGTAATATCACTGGTCTACGACGAGAGAGGAAGGCTAATCTGTTTTAAGTGATGTTCTGAAAATCAGGCCATGGAGGCATGGACCCATTTTCATCCGTTCATTTGTACTCTTAAGTCTTAATTATCCTTTTACTTCTCTCTCTTACACTTGAGATTTTGCTTTGCTTCTAGTATAGATGATTTAGCAGTAAACAGTGATTTTTTTTACACTTATATGATAAATACCAGTTAACAAAATGCAACTGAAGAAGTTTCAGCAAGTAAGCCATTTTCTTTTCAACTTTGTCTTATCAGGATGCTGTGCGGGGTATCTGCAAAGAGGTGGAAGCTTTAGTGCAAAAATGTGGAAAGCCAAAAATGCTTGATGCAATCAAATTACCTCCTAAAGAGCTGTATAAGCTAGTTGAAGTATGTATGATCTCTTTAATAGTGAAACATATCACCTACTAAGTGTTGTTTATTTCCACCCCACAACATCTAAAGTATATAAATAGGACAGTTATGCATCTCATCAACATTCTTGTCCAAACTGATGGGTTGGGGTCCTCTGCATTAAGCACACTCGAGAGAGTGCCTAACATGTCTTCTCCATTATCTTTTTTAATTCTTCTGTTCGAAAATAGGAGAAGGAATAAATATATTAGTCATATGATGATAATGAATACAAGGCACTCCTATTTGAAGGCATGAGATACAATGAGGGACTTACTTCATACTGGCATGAGGACTTACTTCATACTAAGACTTAACACTATTCTAACCGATGAGGACTTATTTCAAACCAAAACTTACCACTGTTCTAACATTAATTCTTTACATTCTAACGTGCCCTCTCAAACCCAAAGTGAGGAAACCTGCCTAAGGTTGAAAATTTGGTTGAATAAACTCTGGTCATTGGAATCTTGTCAGAAAAGTTTGCTATTGGAAATGGTGGGAAAGAGCTGTGTCACTGCCTGAAGAATCACCAAAAATAGATGTGGTGTGACAGGAACAGTGATGGAAAAAAGGTGCTGCCCATTGGAACGGATTGCAAAGAGACACGAAACTGTCCAAAAGGTCGTTGAAGAGAGGCATTGGGTGAAGTGCGATGTCACTGAAGAGAGGAAGGTGCCAATTGCCTGAAAGACAAGAGGGGCATCTTTCGCCGAAAGAGCAGAGAAAATAAAGAAAAATATTACACGGGCAAACGACATAAGGCATGCCGTCCAGCATGCCAAAGCTACTTAAGTCTCTACCTCTACTAAGATCATACAGGCTCTGATTTCATGCTGAATTGTGTGATTTTCTCACCTAAAAGTTTAAACTATTAGAGCTATTTTTTTATTTATTAGATTTAGGTCTACAGGTCTTCTCACGAGTGGGCCTGATTTTTTTCGTTGGCTAAGCACGTGAAAATATTTGTTGGTGATGGATGGCAATCAAACTCAAACTGAGGAATGTTGCGTGCTTTCATACTGTGTGAGATAAGAGAAGCAAAGAGATATATTGATTATTTGATGATAATGGAATACAAGACACATACATAAACATGTGAGATGCTGTCCTTGTTTTATATCTAACCAGTGTCTGACTAACTTCGTACTAAACTAGTCTTATATTTAATTCAATGAGAGACTAACTTCATACTAACATTCTGGCAGCTTCACTACACTGTCCAACAAAATGGAACAGGATTCATGGATTATGACGACTATTCCTTATTTGTCTTCTTCAGAGATCTTACTGTGTACAGCAAGTCTGGCAGCTTTTCATAAGAATTGCAAAATTGTCAGTATACAGTATGAGTAGCTTGTTGATACTTGATAGTTTCTCTACGCACCTTTACATAGCAATCAGTGAGTTATCCTACAAAACATCAATGTGATGCCTCGGTAAAAAAAGCGGTGGTCGGAGGTCCATAACCTTGATGTCTCTTGGTTATAAAAGTACCATATTTATTCACACAGAAAATTTGAAAACACACCAAGTAAACTCTTGTCCGAATGCTCTCTCTGCCTTGACGCGAAAATCCAGGTTCCACTCTCCATGGACGGATCATTTGCTTTTTGAAAGGTCTCCAAAGAAAAGGAAATTATCCACACAACTGTTAGAAAAAGGGGCTTACTGTGAGCTTTCCTAAGGACGTCCTTATTTCAAGAGAAGTGGCTTACTGTGAGCTTGCCTCCGGTGATAGTGGAGATGATGTATGGGCATATTGCAGAGCCGGGCCAAGTTCCCAGTGTTTTGCACTCGGCTTGTTATTGTACTTTAAGATTGAATATCATTGGAGCCATACTGGAAGCTCTAGTTCGCTTTCACATTAATTTTTCTAAAGCTCGGCTCGATTCTTTTAATAAACTAGTCAATCTTCAGCTTGACAAATACCCGGTTGTGAGCTTTTTTTTTTTTTTAAGTTCATCTTTTTTGTTCTCCTAATTTAATTTGTAAAAAGTGAGTCACTTTATGCATTTTTTGCATAGGAGATTTTATCCATTACGCTCACAATTCCATTTCATCTAATGTCATGTCTCAGTTTTGATAATCGTGAGTATCTGCATTGGCAAAATATTTGTTCACTAATCTATTTGGATGTAGTTCTCGCAGTATGTCTGACTCGCTCTTTCTGTTCTTCAGATTAGCTACGCTTGCTATTATATTTCCACTCGTTTATTTATTTATAAACGATTTGTTATTCGGTTATTTGAACACTCAAGTCATTGTGATTACAGTTATATATGTGTGCTAAATTCATTTCCAGGAAATTGCTGGCAATGAGTTGGTGGAAGTGCTACAAATTAAAAACAAGATTCCAAGAAGAAAGGCATTATCATCATTGGAAGAAAATGTTATAAGCATATTGTCTGAGAAGGGTTATATCAGTACAATGGAAGCTTTTGGGTCTACTGAAACATTACCAGATTTGCTAGAGGAGGACGAGGATGAAGAAGTGGTTGTTGATGGTGAAGTTGATGAGGGTGATGTTCACATAAAGCCAGTTGCAAGGAAGACTGTCCCATTGGTATTGTCTCGACTTAATCTTTATTAATTTCTGACCTTCATCCTTTTCAAAAACACTTTTTTTGTTGATGAGTCACTCCATCCAGTCATATCAGCTACCACAACTTTTGATTGGATGGATGTGTATCACTGCTCTAAAGTTGTTTTATGCATATGCAAAGATGTACTGTCACATATACATTGGGTGACTTGATAGCTCATAGACCTCTATAACAGTTTTAACACTGATACTGAAGTTTGAATTGAAGTGCTCTTTCTTTCAATAAAGTAACATAATTACACATGACTGAGTTGGAGGTTTGGAGCTGCTCTTTAGGTTTTGATGCTACATGGTTTTCAGGGTAAGGAGGGCAAGAACAATGTATCAATGTAGCAAAGGTTTAATAGTGGCTTGTAGGACAAAAAAGAAAAGGCGGAAAGGAGCTGCAGTGTGGATAGAATTTTGTGGTTGTGTGAAAAATGATTATTTTGGCTTTTGGGAAGGAAGAAACAAAAACGGAAATACTGTTTTACTTCTTTATGCCTTGAGCATATCACCTAGATTATAAGGAACATCTAGTAAGTGGTTAATAGACCCCCAAAGTCAATTCCTACTCCTGAAAGTATTTATCTAAAACCTACTAGGAAAAATCTCTCTTGCCTAAACTAGTATTGCTGAAAAGTTTGAGAGTCTTCAGTCTGGAAAGAAGTCTGCTTAGGGCTTCTGTGAACAACATAGTCCCTCCGCCTTTGATCTTTGATGGACTTAAACCCAATTTCTCAACCCCATCTTTTACGACAAAATGGACAATATTTCTTCCGTGTAATGAAATAGTTCCATGGAACTGTGGTCTTACCACGATCATGCATTTGGATAAAACTGCTATCCAAGACAAAAAGAACTGTTTGAGCTGCACCCAAGGGTGGATTGATGGTTTATGATGTGGGATGACAACTGGGGTTAAAGTTGCAGCAGAGGAAAAATAAGAACACTGATTTTTTTGCATCTAGCTAAATTTTGGTCGGCATAATTACTGGCTACCTATGCAGGTGGAAGGTAGCAGGTATGTACCACGTAATAGAATAATCGAGGTGCGTGCAATTTCCCCAAACTACCACCATAAATTTAAAAAAAAATCTGTTTGAGGTAGAAAATAACTAGCAATTGGTCTCATTCTGCCGGTAGATCAGGTCAAGTCTACTAGATCCATGACTTCGTTTTGTGAGAATGCACGGGAAAAAAATATTATTATTGATTAATTATGACAATGATAAAGTTGCTGCCATGTGACCTGGAGGTCACGGGTTCGAGCCGTGGAAACAGCCTCTTGCAGAAATGCAGGGTAAGGTTGCGTACTATAGACCCTTGTGGTCCGGCCCTTCCCCGGAACCCGCGCACGGGAAAAAAATATTATTATTGATTAATTATGACAATGATACAATGAGCCCTGTATATACAATACATGTTTTACTCCTAATACATATGAGATTAGGATTATTTACTACTATTTATACAATGAAACTAGCACCCTCCTTGTACCATCATAAAAAGACTGCTGCCCAATCTCCCTCTGTGGAAAGAGTAAGAAACTTGAATAATTTCATTCATGTTTTTGAATGTCATATACATGGCTTTATATTCAAGAAGAGGTTAGAAACAAAATCCCATAAAATCTAACAAATCCCATAAAATCTGGGATTATACAAAATAAAATAAAACAAAGAATCAAAATTTGATATGGAAAGATCTTAGAGAAACAAAACTTGATATGGACAAATCTTAGAGGATCAAATCTTGATATAGAGAATATCTTCTTGGAAATCCTCTATCATTCAACACTCCCCCTCAAGCTGGTGAATGGATATCTTCCATTCCTAGCTTGCTTATCAGGTCTTGAAACACTTTGTTTGACAGTCCTTTTGTTAAAACATCAGCCAACTGATCTTTTGTAGATACAAATGGTGTACGGATGAGTCCACTATCTAATTTTTCCTTAATGAAGTGTCTATCTACCTCAATATGCTTAGTGCGATCATGCTGTACAGGATTATGAGCTATACTTATTGCTGATTTATTGTCACAATATAGTCTCATAGGTCCTTCCCATCTTATCTTCAAATCATCAAGGATTATCTTTAACCATAACAACTCACAAACTCCCATCGCCATAGATCTGAACTCGGACTCTGCACTTGATCTGGCCACGACATTCTGTTTTTTACTTCTCCAAGTCACAATATTTCCTCCTACAAAGGTACAGTATCCAGAAGTTGACCTTCGATCCACTAATGAACCAGCATAATCCGCATCAGTATAAGCCTCTAAAAACATGTCTCCCCCTCTTCTGAATAGTATTCCTTTTCCGGGCTTCCTTTGAGATATTGTAGAATCCTGTTCGCTTGAAGATGCAGTTCTCTAGGGTCATGCATAAATTGGCTAACGACACTTACAGCAAAAGCAATGTCTGGCCTTGTATGAGACAAGTAGATCAATTTCCCTACAAGCCTTTGATACGAGCCTTTATCTACCACAGAATCTTCTGGAGAATTACACAACCCATGATTATATTCAATTGGTGTGGCCACTGGTTTACACCCTAATTTTCCCGTTTCTTTCAACAAATCAAGCACATATTTTTGTTGGGAAATAAAGATTCCTTGTTTAGAATGTGCTACTTCAATTCCCAAAAAATACTTTAATTTTCCAAGATCTTTGATATCAAATTCCTTGAGTAAGCAATTCTTCAAATTGTGTATCTCCTCTGAATCATCACCTGATACTATAATATCATCTACATAAACTAGTAGAGCAGTTACCTTTCCGGTTTTTGAGTGTCTTATGAACAAGGTGTGGTCTCCTTGACTCTGCTGATAGCCAAGCTTGATCATAACCTTTGTAAATCTTCCAAACCATGCACGAGGTGATTGTTTTAGTCCATAGAGTGCCTTCTTCACTCTACATACCATTCCCTTCTTGTTTTCAAAACCAGGTGGTACCTCCATATAGATCTCCTCATCTAAATCCCCATGTAGAAAAGCATTTTTAACATCAAATTGTTGTAGGTTCCAATTAAAAATTGCAGCCAATGACAATAAGATCCTTACTGTATTCATTTTTGCCACTGGGGCAAAAGTCTCCAAATAATCAATTCCATAGGTCTGTGTGTAACCCTTTGCTACCAAACGTGCTTTAAATCTTTCTATTGACCCATCTGACTTGTATTTCACGGTAAACACCCATCTACACCCTACCGGCTTTTTCCCTTTTGGTAATTCCACCATTTCCCAAGTTTTATTCTTCTGCAATGCTTCCATTTCCACCTTCATAGCTTCTTCCCACTCTTTGTTACCTAATGCTTCAGACAAATTTTTTGGAACAGGAATTGTGTGGAGGTTAATGAGAAAAGCTTTATGGCTTGGGGATAGGTTTTGATATGTCAAGGAAAGGCACAAAGGGTGTTGCGTGCAGGTTCTGGTTCCTTTTCTAAGTGCAATGGGAAGGTCAAGATCATTTGGTTGGTTATGTTCTTCATGATCAGTTTGGTTTGGTGTTTCAGATGGTTCAACAGGTTCAGGATAAGTATTAGGAGTAGGAACATGAGGAGATAATTGTGGTTGGGTAGTTTGATCAGTTAGCCTCTTTCTTCTGGAATAAACCTGCAATGGTGGATTACTTTCTTGAATTCCTTTATCTATATCAAGATTAGAAGACTCAATAGGTTCATTAGGATTTAGAGACTCAGATGAGTGAAGAGATGGTGACTCAGGCAAGGACATAGATAAGGATTTGTCATGGCTAGGAATAGACAAATCAAGTAGTGATAAGTCTAGAGATCCTTTTCCATCCAATGACTCCCTCTGAATGGAAGAACTTTTAAAAAATGACTCACTTTCATCAAATGTGACATCAGCTGAAACAAAAAACTTCTTGGTTAATGGTTGGTAACACTTGTATCCTTTTTGAGTAGGAGAATATCCAATGAAAACACACTTAAGAGCACGTGGATCTAATTTGCCTCTATTCTGAGAATGAATGTGAACATAGGCAATACTCCCAAAGATTCTAGGAATCAATTTACTGGAATTTTCGAAATTCGGGAAGAAACTCCTAAGAGTATCAAGTGGGCTCTTAAAATTCAGAATTCTTGATGGTATTCTGTTACTAAGATATCCAGCAGTTAGGACAGCTTCCCCCCAATATTGTTTTGGAACCCTTTTGTGAAACAATAGTGATCTAGTAATGTCAAGTAACAAACCGTTTCTTCTCTCCGCTATCCCATTTTGTTGAGGAGTATTGACACATGAAGATTCGTGAATAATTCCCTCATTTTTGAAGAAAACAGAGAGGTTTTGATTGAAGTAGTCCTTGGCATTATCAGAACGGAATCTTTTAATTGTCACATCAAATTGGGTTTTAACCAGATTAAAAAAAATAGGAAGAACGTGGCTGACATCTGATTTTTGCTTTAACAAATAAATCCATGTTACTCTTGTACAATCATCAATGAATGACACAAACCATCTAGCACCGGAAATATTAGGGATGGAAGAGGGTCCCCATACATCACTATGAATAAGAGAAAATGGAGTCTGACATCTTTTGTTGCTTATTGGAAAGGAAACACGTTTGTGTTTTGCGATTTCACAATCTTCACAATGAAAAGATTCAACAACCAAATTTTTGAATAACGATGGAAACATTAGCTTGATTATATAAAAAGAAGGATGACCTAAGCGACGATGATAGAGCCAAACTCTCTCTTTATTGGACATAACAGATTCAGACAAGAATGAACTAGATAAGAGATTCTTAATTGTAGCTCCACCATTATGAAAATCCAGAAAATAAAGACCACCTTTCTCACTAGCACGCCCAATCATCTCCTTCGTATCCTGTTTCTGAAATGCACAATATGTAGAGAAAAAGGTTATTTTGCATTTGGAATCTTTGGTGACTTTGTGGACAGAAATGAGATTTGCAAATAACTTTGGGACATGAAGAACATTCTTAAGTATCAAAGACTTTCCCAGTTGTATGTCTCCTTGGCCAGCTACAGTAATAACTGAACCATCGGCTATAGTTATTTTTTTATAGCTAGGGCAAGGTGAATATGATATAAAGAGATGGGAGGAACAGGTCATATGATCAGTTGCCCCGGAATCTACCACCCATATTGGAGAAAATTTGTCTCTAACATTAGCAACAAAAGTGGAAGAAATACCTGCAAAGGCCATTGAACAACTACCTGCCGAAGATGATATCTCCATAGATTCCAGCAATGTCTTCAATTTCTCAATATCTTCTTTGTTGAATTCTGGGACTAATGGACCTTTTCTATCAACATGAGGGCTGCCAGCAATGTGTGCCTGCGTTCCATCAAAGGTATTTTTGGTTGGAGGTTTACCATTGAGTTTCCAACACCTCTCTCTTGTGTGCCGGAACTTTTTGCAGTAAGTGCAGTAAAGATTGTCTCTGTTGACAATCGGTTTGAATGAACTTGCGGGCTTGATGGTGCTCTCCAATTGTGAAACTCCAGATTCCTTTTTATTTGTCCTTTTTGTCATAAGAGCCGATCCTTCATTTATTTGGGTTTCAAGCATAACACTCCTCCGTCCTTCCTCTGTCCGTATAATGGCCATTGTTTCATTCAATGACGGCAAATCTTCTTTCCCTAAAATTTGCACTCGTACAACATCGAACTCTGCATTTAGCCCTGCAAGAAAATCATAAATCCTTTCTTTTTCAATAAATCTTTTCAAAATTACAGCATCGTTTGTGCAACGCATTTGAATGCATTGATAGTGATCCATCTCTTGCCATAACCCCTGTAAAAGGTTAGAATATTCAGTGACAGATCGAGCTCCCTGTTTTGTTGCAGATAATTTTGTTTTTATTTCATAGATCCTGGCAGCATCATGAACTTTAGAGTATGTCTCCTTCACTGCATCCCAAATTTCCTTAGCAGTATTCAGAAACATAACAGTATCACTAATTTCCGGAAGCATGGAGTTCCATAACCATGACATCACCATTGAATCATGTTCATCCCATGCATCAAACTTAGGGTCTTCTTTGGATGGTCCTGTACCGAGTAGATGTCCTAATTTCCCTTTACCTTTTAGGAAGGTACGAACAAGCTGAGACCATTTTAGATAATTTTTTCCATTCAACCGATAAGAGGCTTGAATATTTTGTAAATCTCCGGTTGAAACTGTAGAGCTATGCTCTACAGTGGCAGAAACATTTTCAGAAACTGAAGTATTCAAAATAGTACTCTCTTCAGACATGTTTTTCAAATGATTTTAACCCTTGAGCGGAATAAAGAGGACAAATGTGATGAAAAAATGGATGAATGAAAAAAAATCTGTTAGTAATAAGCCTAGTGCTTTGATACCATGTGGAAAGAGTAAGAAACTTGAATAATTTCATTCATGTTTTTGAATGTCATATACATGGCTTTATATACAAGAAGAGGTTAGAAACAAAATCCCATAAAATCTAACAAATCCCATAAAATCTGGGATTATACAAAATAAAATAAAACAAAGAATCAAAATTTGATATGGAAAGATCTTAGAGAAACAAAACTTGATATGGACAAATCTTAGAGGATCAAATCTTGATATAGAGAATATCTTCTTGGAAATCCTCTATCATTCAACACTCCCCTCAAGCATACTAGCAAGCTGATCATTCGACTTCACAAATTTTATAGCAATATCTCCGAGAGTATCTTTTCTCTAACAAAGTGACAGTCAATCTCGATGTGTTTAGTTCTCTCGTGGAATACTGGATTTGACGCAATATGAAGAGCAGCTTGATTATCACACACAAGTCCCATCTGACTAATCTCACCAAATTTTAATTCCTTGAGCAACTGTTTTATCCAAATTAGCTCACATTGGCCATAACCATTGCTCGATATTCTGCTTCTGCACTAGACCGAGCAACCACATTCTGTTTCTTGCTCTTCCAAGATACCAAATTTTCTCCTACTAAGACACAATATCCAAACGTAGAACATCTATCAGAAGGTAATCCTGCTCAATCAGCATCTGAGTATCCAACGATCTGCTCGTGGCCTCGATCTTCAAACAATTAGCTTTTGCTTGGAGCTGATTTTATGTACCGAAGAATGCGGACAACTGCAACCCAATGACTATCACATGGAGAATCCATAAACTGACTCACAACACTCACAGGAAAGGAAATGTCAGGTCTAGTCAATGTGAGGTAATTTAATTTACCAACCAACCGCCTATATCTTGTAGGATCGCTAAGAGGCTCCCCTGTCCTGGCAGAAGTTTAGAATTCGGATCCATTGGAGTGTCAACAGGTCTACAACCTGTCATTCCCGTCTCCTCAAGAATATCTAAGGCATACTTCCGTTGTGAGATCACAATACCTGAGCTAGACTGAGCAACCACAATACCAAAAAATATTTTAATCTGCCCAGATCCTTAGTCTGAAAGTGCTGAAAGAGATGTTCTTCAACTTACTAATAACATCCTCATCATTGTCGGTAATAACAATATCGTAAACATAAACAACCAGATAAATACAGAGATTTGAAGCAGAATGTCGATAAAATACAGAGTGATCATCTTCACTACGAGTCATGCCAAACTCCTGAATAACTGTGCTGGACTTACCAAACCAAGCTCGAGTATACTGCTTTAGACCATAGAGGGACCGGCGCAACCGACATACAAGGCCACTAGATCCCCCGAGCAACAAAACCAGATGGTTTCTCAATATAAACCTCATCCTCAAGGTCACCGTGAAGAAAAACATTCTTAATGTCCAGCTGATGGAGAGGCCAATAGAGAACAACAACCATGGATAGAAAAAGGCAAACTGATGCTATTTTAGCCACGTGAGAGAAAGTAGTACTATAGGTGAGCCGAAATATCCGAGTATACCTTTGGCAACAAGACGAGCCTTAAGTCGATCAACGTGGCCATCCGGACCAACTTTGATTGCATAAACCCAATGACAACCAACAATAATTTTACTTGAACAAAGAAGAACAAGCTCCCAAATACCACTCGTATGTAAAGCAGACATCTCGTCAATCATAGCATGTCGCCATCCGGGATGAGACAATGCTTCACCTGTAGACTTAGGAATGAAAACAGAGGACAATGATGACACAAATGCGCAATGGGATGATAAGAGACAATGGTAACTTAAACCGATATAATGAGGATTAGGATTAAGTGTGGAACGTACACCTTTTCGTAGTGCAATCGGTTGATTAAGAGGAGACAAGTCCGCAGTATTAGCAGGGTCAGGTGCAGGACGTGAATCAGCTGGGCCTGATGCTGAGGGCGGACGATGATGATAAGTCAGGAGTAGTGGAGCTGTAGAAGGTTGAACTCGACTAAGTGGTGGCACTGGAGCTATAGTTGGTGGAACTGGACTAGGTGGTGGCACTGAGCTATAGTTGGTGGAATTGGACTAGGTGGTTGGATTCGATGGTGATACTGGAGCTATAGGTGGTGGAGTTGTAACCGGAGCGGTAGGCGATAGAGCTATGGAGGAAGATGAATGGGAGATAGGGACCGAATCTCCAAAAGAAGGAACAGGTAGCACCTCGAAAATTTCTAAATGATTAACGGAACTTGTGAAGTATGATTGGGTTTCAAAGAAGGTAACATTAGCAGACATAAGAAATCGCTGAAGATCAGGAGAATAACATCGATATCACTTTGCGTTCTCGAGTAACCCAGAAATATGCACTTAAGAGCACGAGGAACTAACTTATCTTTTCCTGGAGTAAGGTCATGAACAAAGCACGTACTCCCAAAGACACAGGGTGGAAGAGAGAATAAAGGTAAGTTGGGAAACAGGACAGAGAATGAAACTTGATTTTGGATAGCTGAAGATGGCATACGATTATTAAGATAACAAGATGTAAGGACTGTATCCCCCAAAAACGCAGCAGAACATGAGATTGTATGAGTAAGGTACGAGCAGTTTCAATAAGATGTCTATTCTTTCTTTCAGCTATCCCATTTTGTTGGGATGTGTACGGACAAGATGTTTGATGAATAAACCCATGAGAGTTTATAAACTGCTGAAATGGGGAAGACAAATACTCTAGGGCATTATCACTATAAAATGTGCGGATAGAAACCCCCAATTGATTTTGAATTTTATCATGGAAGGTATGGAAAATAGAGAACAACTCAGATCGATTTTTCATCAAAAATATCCAAGTGCACCTGGAATAATCATCAATGAAACTGACAAAGTAACGGAATCCTAAGGTAGAGCTAATTCGACTAGGACCCCAAACATCTGAATGGACTAAAGTAAAAGGTGACTCTACTCTATTATCAAGACGTCCTGGGAAATGGGAGCGAGTATGCTTACCGAGCCGACATGACTCACACTCTAGAGTGGACAAGTGAGATAAACCAGGTACCATTTTCTGAAGTTTTGACAAACTGAGATGTCCTAACTGTTTATGTAATAAATCTGGTGAATCAGTAATGGGACAAGTTATTGGAGGAAGACAAGATGCGAGTCCATGTGATTTTGCAAGGATAAGGTAATAAAGTCTATCCGATTCACGTCTAATACCAATGATCTGCCCTGTACTGTGTTTTTGTATAAAAACAAGGTCATCAAGAAATAAAACAGCAGATTTATGTGATTTGGCTAAGCGAATAACGGCTATGAGATTTAAAGGACTACACGGAAGGAAGTGGACTTGCTAAAGGTAAGGAAGGAAGTGGACTTGCTTGACCTATTGCAGTTGCCATTGCTTGAGACCCATTGGCCATTGTGACTGTTGGAAGAGATTAAGAATATGAAATACAAGTGAAAAGAGATTTGTTACCAGAAATATGATCAGATGCACCCGAATCAATGACCCAAGACTCAGAAGGTGAAGATTGGGAGACACCGGTCATGCTACTATTTGTTGGAACAATGGAGGTTAATCCTGAAGATATCTATTTACGTGCTTTGTTTACGTGCTTTGTACTGAAGGAACTCAATATAATCCGGTAAATAAACCATCTGGATTGGATTTATTGCATTGTGAGTTAAAGGCTTCAGGTACAAATTCCATTATAATATCGTGTCGGAAAAAGCAGAAAATTGTTGGGGTTCACTGTTCACGTTGGAAATTACTGTAGCTCGCTGGAAAATTCCAAAGTTGTCGGAATCTGTCGAAAATAGTACCAATGGACTCGGAATTGCGAGGGGACGAAGCTGTTCCGAAGAAACTTTTTCAAAATCTGACCGGAAGGGGTCTAGACGCGCCGGCGGCGGCAGAGCTCCGACAGGGGCGTGACGGCGCGTGGCTTGCTATTTTTCGGTGATTTTTTCTGGGGTTTGGTCGGATCTCTCTTGGGAACCTTGTGGTGGTGTTGGATTTTACACAACACTGATAATTAGTGACTTTGACGCAATTAGTCACTTAGGTCACTGAAAATTGCACGGTGATTGAGTTCTTTCTTCCCGGATATCGCTGGAATGACGCACAACGATAAATTTCTCACGGTAGCTCTGATACCATATGAGAATGCACGGGAGAAAATATTACTTTAGATATTATGACAATGATACAATGAGCCCTATATATAGAATACATATCCTGCTCCTAATACATATGAGATTAGGATTATTTACTACTATTTATACAATGAAACTAACACGTTCAACGCACAACATGTACAAGTGTCTTATTTCCCTTGCCGTATCTAAGCAGCCTGTATAATGTGACAAGCTCATAAATCCAAGTCTCATCTCCACTTGCGCCTAAAAAAACCACCAGCTTCCCTCACAATAGAGTCAACAAAGGAACAATAAGTTAACTCTATTGGATGGTTGGCGGACATACTATAAATGAGGAAGATTTAAGTAGTACCCCTAATTCCAAATATTCCAGAAAATTGTAAATCTGGAAAGAGAAATGGACGACATTGATCGGATTATGACTTAAAGGTGTAATTGAATTTCCCAGCTACAAATAAAGGAACTACATCTAAATTGAACTTCCTTTGGATTTGCATTTATTTTGCTTCATGGAGGCATAAATCCTTATGTGAATAGATGTTATATGTGCCAGATGGAATCTGAGAGCGTGAGCCATCTTTTTTTGCACTGTTCAATAGCAACAGATTTTTGGAGTATGTTTTTATCAGTTTTTGGACTTGCCAGGGTATGCCAAACAGCAAGGAAGCTTCTTCTGAGAGTTGGTGTTCTTGGAGAGTTGGGAAATCCATCTAAAAAACTTGGTCAATGGTACCTGGTGCCTTTTTTTGGAGTATTTGAAATGAAAGGAACCGTAGATGTTTTGATGGGATTTCAACTCCTAACCACACTCTTAAAGCCACTTGTTTAATTAACTTATTTAGTTGGTTCAATCAGGCCCCTGTAACTAGTGTTGAACTGTTTCTGGATATTTTCTGCTCCTTAGTTGTCCGGTATATGAGCAGACAATACCTTTATGTTGTAATTTTTGTTATGCATCTTCTTGATGCCATTTAATGAAATCCCCTTGCTTCATCAAGAAAAAATAAATCCTTATAGGATGTTTACCCTATTAATGAACTTTGGTAATTCTACTCAACTATCAGTTAGATGGTGGAATCTTTTTCTTTCGACCCTCTTTTTAATAAGTTAGTAATAAATATTGGGGCAGACCATTTTAACAGTATATAAGATATCATATAAGTTAAAATGTTGAGAAGTGACAAACTCTTACAGATTCACTCTTTTGATAAGATACTCTTAGTTTAGCTATCTCTTTAATTGCTATGTGTTACTCTCTTAAATGTCTGGCACACAAAAAGGTGTCATGAATATTTTGTTCCCTTTGGGTCTCCCTAATTCTAAAGCGAGGTTTTGGAAATCCCAAAAAAAAGGGAATGCATTGGTACATGAGAGATCTCTTAATGATTATTGTAAATGCATTTGCATAATTATTGGTAAAAGACAAATTTATCATTGTATGAAGGCCTCCGTGTTTCTCAGTAGCTCATTCTATATCACTTTAAAGAGGAAGGCTAGGAGTTAAAAGCATCCATGAAAAAAGATTTCGTGGAAGCCTAATGAGTTTGGGGTATTAATCATATTTTAAAATTTAGCATCTGCGTTTTCTTAAAAAGTGTATCTATATTGTTCTCTTTATATTGGTGTTATTGTCTTATTGTGGAATATTATACCTTCGTTATCCCCACCCAGAAAAGTATATAAAAAATGCCTTTGTTATGATTCATAATTTCATATAATCGGGATTTGTTTTTTTAAATCTTAGACAAAATATATTACGTCTTGGTGCTGAAAAATGAAGTTCTTGACCAAGGATCTTGGTATTGGACATTGGTATGGAATTGCATTTTGATAAATATTACTCCTCTCCCATTTTATGTGACACCTCTTTCTTTTTTAGTCTATCTTAAAAAGGATGACATCTATCTATATTTAGAATAATTTAACTTTGAACTTCCCATTTTACCCTTGATGAGATGATTTATAGCCACAAAAATGTTTATGGCTTGTTTTAGACTCCACTTTTTCTTTCTTTCTTAAACTCCATGCCAAGTCAAACACTATCTCGTAAAATGAGATAGAGGATGTACTAATCAGTCTATGTACTATTTAAAGTGAAACTAGTTATATTAGTTCAAGGAGGCACAGTAAAGAGAGAATCATAGAAAAGAAAAAGTAGTTAATAACATTATTTATATGGTTAAGCTTCTTATATGATTTCGGGTTCATAATATTTTTTTCTTTTTCTTTTTAAGGAAGTAAAAAAGTCCTCTTTGTTTCAGCTTTTACTCTGTGCCAAGTTAATTCTAAGAAATTTGGGAATTCAGAGACTTTAATAGCAATCATATGTATGTAGTAAGAAATAGAATCACTATAGTTAAAGCCCATTTCTAATTTCAAGTCTATTGGGATGTTCAGTTTTTACTATTAAGATCTCAACTAATATCACTCCGCAAATTTTCCCAAAAAAGGGGGGAAAAAAAGAAAAAATCTAAAAAGTAATTTTGCCTGTAAGTATCAGTAATAAGAGCCCCACACATCCTGCAAGTTTAGGTCTTGCATTTTATACAAGATATATCGTGATGAGTAACGGTGTCCAAATGTTCCTATCCGAAAATTCATCCCAATGTTCATCCTTGATAGGTGAAGCTACAACTTTCCAATCTGCTAGTGATTTTCTCTCCTCTTCCTACTTTTCCAAATGATTTTTTTGTTCTGATGGATTGATTTTTGTTGCAATAGATACTGTGGTGATAAATAAGAACAAAAAGTAAGGAATTTAGATGATATGTAATTAGCTGGCACAAACTTTCCTCCTTTTGATGAATACAAGTCTTTTCAGAGTCACATTCTGATCATTACTCCTCAGTTGATGGCCTAATCCTAGGAAGTTATAAATTCTGGATGTGTTTCCATTGGCACTGAGACCTGAGGGGTAGTAGAACTGCATACTTTCTTCGTAAATGGGGGATAGTGTAATTTGGTATTAACTTTTGCTGTTAGTCTTAAGATCATGCTTTCTGCTTCTGTTTCAGCTGTTCTCTGAGGTAGACGTGAAGCTGGTATTCAAGGAAGTTACTTCCAAACTTTTGCGGAAACGAATTGTGGAGGTAAGAATTCTTTGAGACAATGTTATACAAGATCTTCTATAGATAGACTTTACACTGCTCTATATGGCATTATTTGATTAAATTTTCATATTACTAATCTTGGGGCGGGATAGTTTCTTTGTTGCTCTATTTTCTATCTAGAATGGACCTGGATAGGTGATATAAGCTGTAAGATACATTGTGATGAGGAATAAGAATACACTTGTGCTCCTTACAAAATGGTAGTTGTATTTTTGCCTTTCGAGTCGAGTAACATCATAGGTGAAGAATTTTGAAATATTATCCTTTATATCATTCAATGCAATATTTGTAACTTGTAGTATTGTAGATTTGCGAGGAAGAAAGGCTATTTCCAAGTGAACCTCGGCTCAAGAAGGAAATAGGAGACAAAAACAAGTGGCGATATATTGTAAAAAAAAAAATAACAATAAGTAAAACCAAAAAGAAAAATTAAAGGGCTAGTAATTACCATCTCCATTTCTGTCAAATAGACTGAAAGCTTCTTGCAATTCAACAATTTGTTCTTGGTTCAATATATCTCCCATGCTTTCTTATTTTAGTACCTCAAAAAGACAGCTTGAAAGAGAGTAGAAAATGGGAGAGAGTCGAGTAACATCATAGGTGAAGAATTTTGAAATATTATCCTTTATATCATTCAATGCAATATTTGTAACTTGTAGTATTGTAGATTTGCGAGGAAGAAAGGCTTCTTTCATATGTTAGTATGTTTCTACATCCCTAAGCAAAGGTACTTGTACACAAGGTCCTATGACTATTTTAGGAAGGAAATAAATAACAATCAATTTACAATCAATTACACTCAATCAGAATAAAATCAAATCTTTCATAATAATCAAGCCAATAATTATTTCCCCTCAAGTTGGTGCAAAGATTTCGCATGTGCCCAACTTGCAAACCAGTGTATGAAAAGTGTTTGTTGAGACTTTTGGTAAACAGATCAACTAGCTGCTTCCTGATGACATATGAAACAAGCTTAAGATACCACTCGTAACTTTTTCTTTGACGAAGTGATCAAGTTCAACATGCTTTGTTCGGCCATGCTGGATTGGATTATGAGCTATGCTGATGACAACCTTGTTGTCACAGAAAAAGAAACATTTTCCCTTTTAGACAGTTTCATTTTCTTTAGTGACTTTAGTAACCGAAGAAGTTCATAGATGCTCTGGTGCCATTACGCTATATTTTGCTTCTATACTTGATCTAGCAACTACTCTTTGCTTCTTGCTTCTGCAATTAACCGAGTTCCCTCCTACTTGTGTACAGTAACCGGATGTAGATCTTCTATCATTTAAAGATCCAGCTAGATCCGTATCTCTATAGGCTTCTATCCGAAGGTGACCATGTTTGGAGAAAAGCAGACCTTTCTCCAGAGCAAATTTCAGATACCGCAAAATGCGAAAGTCAACTTGCATATGAGGATCTTGGGATCATGCATAAACTAACTCACCAAGCTGAGTTGATAGGCTATGTCTAGTCTGGTATGAGAGAGATAAATGAGTCTTCCAGCCTCTATTATCTCTCTTGTCAACTAGCTTTCCAATTCTGTATGTAACTTGTGATCTCTTTCAATGGATGATTTTGTTGGTTTGCAACCTGTCATATCAGTTTCTTTCAAGAGATTCAGAATATACTTTTTGAGAAATAGAAATTCCTCTTTTTGATCTAGCAACCTCAATTCCGAGGAAATATTGCAATTTTTCTAGGTTCTTGATTTAAAAGTCTTGTGCCAATAGCTTCTTCAATCTGGTCATCTTCTTTTTGCCGTCTCCTATCATTATTATGTCATCAACATAAACTATGAGAAGAGTAGTTTATCCTTTTGATGTGTTATGAAAAGGGTATGATCAACATTGCTTTGTTGGTAACCAAAGGAGATCATTGCTTTGTAGAATCTGTTAAACCAAGCTCCAGGGCATTGCTTCCGTTCTTACTGTCTTTCTTCAATCTGCACACTTTTCCTTGGCTTAGTTCGGTATAAAATCTAAGAGGAATTTCCATATACGCCTCTTCTTCTATGTCTCCATGAAGAAATATATTCTTCACGTCAAATTATTGTAAGTACCAATCAAGATTAGTTGTACAAGCAAAATGAATTCTAATAGTGTTCATTTAGCAATAGGGCAAATGTTTCATAATAATCTACTCCATAAATTTGAGTAGACCCCGTAGCCACCAGTCTTGTTTTGAATTTTTCAATCGAGCCATTAACTTTGTGCTTCACGGTGAAGACCCATTTGTAGCCTACTAACTTTTTGTCTGGTTGTGATGTGATAAGTTTTCGAGTTTCATTTTTGATAAGGCTTTCATTTCTTCAATCGTAGCTTGCTTCCATTTAGGATCTGCAAAAGCTTCCCTCCAATTTAGTGATGAATAGACACAGAAGAAATAGACAAAGGCAAAAGCTCTATTGGGGGTAGACAAAGAGCAATAAGAGATTAGATAAAGGGTGTTTGGTCGCGTATCTCTCGGGCTGAGTCGGCCGACTGGACTCGATTTTTCGATATGCTGAACGAGTGTGGCGTGATCTGTCTCAAGCTCGATGGGAATCTAAGGACCATGGTGAGCCTTCACCCCCGTTGCAGTCGTATCTTTCAATCTGGATCGGTACTGATAGTTGTGTACGTCTGGGGTGCTCCCCCTCCAAGAGGGCACGGTCCCGCTCCAAGGGATTCTCCCACGCCTACGGTGATAAGGTTAGTACACGTAAAAAGAGAACACTCTTAAAGAAGCAAATCACACAACGCATACCATGGTGTTTGGCCTCCCATCTGCCCTTAGACAAAACTCGCCACTTACGCTCATTGTAAGTCGAGCAAGTCGCCAGCTTACGAGCCCAGTCCATCAAGTCGGGGACCTCGCACGACGTCCATGGAATTGCTAAAGAAAAGCAAAGGAAGGCGCATGTAAAGAACCTATCCGTGCCATAAGCAAAACTATGAAGGTACGAGCATACCACTTACAAGGGAATGACAGAAACTCCGGGGGGATAACATTTGCAAATCTATAGCCCAAAAAATAATAGGCTAATTCCTGAAAGACAGCTTATTTTTCTCCTTCGCAAATCTGCTACATCGCAAATCAATCCTGAAACTGTTATGAAACTGCCTAAGCAATGTAAAATTATGGTTCCTAGTAGATGTTAAAGGCTTAAGTCTTAATTTAATTAAAAGGCATGTATTTGACATGACGTGTTTCACTTCCTGGTGAAGTTGACATACTCCATGGTTGTTTGTATTTATATTCCATCGAATTTGAATAAACTTTCTTTCCAGTTATTGTTCTACATTTTAGAATCTGCTGCCTTGCAAATCAGCCACAAACCCAACTCAAAAATACTGAATAATTCATATTATCTAAAGGTAAGAAATTCAAACACTTCCAACAGGATAAAAGAAAAATAAAAACTTGGTAAATAAATTATAGAATCCCTCCAAACGGAAAAGAAGAAAAGAAGGAAGTGTCAAATTTCTGTAGAGACCTCTTACACGCTAACAATGTATATACATCCTTATAAACTGAAAAACTATATATTTATACAATATTATACACAAATATACACATTTATACACAATTATACAATATTGTATAACTTGTATAAATATGTATAATAGTGTATAAGAGGTGTCTGTATATCCATATACACTATTATACAGTGTCGATACAACCCGCTACATAGTAATGATTTTCCAGAACTTAAAACTTCAAAATCTTCCAAAATTGCTTGAACTTCAAACTTTAGAATCCTCCAAAATTAGTGGTTGTTTGTTGGTGCAAATCCTTCAAAATCAAGTTTGAGAGCTATTTGGGTTAGAGGATGAATTTTGTATATCTATATACACAATTGTTTGACTTTTCCAACCACTAAATCCAATTTCAAATCCAATTCCAACATCAGCAGAAACCTTCAAATTTTTGTTCTTTAATCCATCTCTTACTACAACAACATTTTCGCTGTAAAATCAAACAATAGGGAGTTTTGTATCAAACAAGAGATATAGAATGTCACCAACAATAATTAATAAGAGGATTAAGAAAATTAAGATGATGAAGAAGTAAAAACAACAACAACAGAAACTCCTTCTGGATAGAATGGTGATTGTGGCAGTCTTTGATTGGTAGAGGATGAGGGATCTATGTGGGTTAGAGAGAAAAATGAGAGGCGGTGAGAGAGAGAATGGAATGAAGAAAGAAGAAAATAATAAAAACCCTAAAAGTATGTCTTTAATAGTGGGCTAAAGGTTGAAAAGTTTCTTTCAAGTTGTGTACAACATGGGCTATATAGGGTAAGAGCTTCAAATGTGGGCCATTTTTTGTTGGGTTATTAAGCCAAATGACATGGGCTGTAATTTTTTCATTAACTAATGAGAAGAAACTCCGGGGGGATAACATCAACGGTCTGTACTTTAATGAATCGGCTTATCCACTCGCGATCTTCGTCTTCTTCGTCATCAACAACGAAAGGCTTGGTGGATCGGCATCGTAAGGTTAGCAGACCTCGATGGTGAAAAGGCTGCTGCAGTGTGATAAGATGACTGGGCGTGAATTCAAGTCCCACTCTCTCCGCAAAAAACCTCGTCATCAATACTATTTGCCAAAATGACGGATGAATCTGCGCCAAGGTGACCCGGTATTTCCGACAGACATCAAGCACAACCCTATCAGGGGGCCTAACGTGAAGTGGTACGTGTACACGTTCAAAAAACCCTTAGCGTGATCGATAATACTCTCTACCGGGGAAAGTACTCGCAATATTACCTTCTTCTCCATCCACAGTCTCCTCACTGATTCGATATGCTCCTCTCCTACTGAGGAAACAAAACTCGAAACATATTCCGGATGACCCCGAGCATCTAGGTTCAAAAGGCCTTCGAGGGCGGAATTCCCCTCTCTTCACTGAGCGGACCGTGGTGTGGCGGCCATAACTGTGATAAAATTGGAAAATCCGAGCAGAACCCTCAGAATCGAAATGGTGAAAGCCTTGACACAAGAAAAAGAAAGCTCCACGAAGGAAGACAACTACTTAGAATAGCATAATCATTAGAAGGGCGAAGGCGACCCTATATATGGAAAAAGTGCCACGACAGTCGATTAAAAATATTATCATCAAGGAAGTTGCCATGTGCACCTCCCCCTTGGGAGGACCCCCCGCGTTGGCGGCATTCGGGTCCTGAGCGTCCCTTATCTCCCCCGACGAGACCCGAGGGCCCAAATTAAGGCCACCCAGGGGATCGATGTCACCAAGGGGCGACTCCTGCCCCCGAAAAGCTCCGGGCCTAGACCCTTTGGGACTTGTAGCAACGGTCTCCCCAACGGGAGCTGCACCACATCCGGTCACGAGATCAGGGACCACATTCACACCCTCCTCGAGGGTCTCCATCACACGGAACCGATCTTAATCGGTCGTTCCCGATTCAGCGGCCTACGGTAGGGGCATATGCGAGACTTTCCTGCCCGACCTCGTTTTCTGTACCAAACCGTTCTCACCCTCGTCATCTTCATCCCTAATGCCGGGACTTGCTTCGGAAGCTGAAGCCGAGGTCTTGATGGTAGCTCGAGGCCCCCGTGATTTAGGTTTCTTTGTCGCTGGAGAATCAACAACCGCCTTATTCTTCCTCTTCTTGCCCCTAGCCGCCTCCGAAGTCTCCACCTCACCATTGGGAGGCGGTCTCATCTGCACACCATCGCCAAGGCTTGCACAAACACAGTGGCCAAAATTTAGCACAAAGGGTACGGGGGAGAAGCATAAGGTTAAGATATCGGTGGCAAGTAGGACTTTACCATTATTCTTGGCCATCCACCGCGTTTTAGCCAGGTCGGGCCAAGACCGCACGAGATACGGGAATGAGGTATCAAACTGCCTAATCCATCCCGGCAGATCCTGAACCGCTTCGGGATACCAAACGGTAGCTGCAAAAACCAAGGGGAGATCATTTCTTGGAAGAAAGGTAAGAAGACCACAAAGCATGTTCGATGGAAAAATCCCTCGTCGTGTCAAATTCGGTAGGGGTGCACTGTTCAACGGTGGGTATCACTTTGGGCTTTCCTTTGGATGTTCGGGAGGTTCTGAGAATCTTAACTTACTAGAGAAGTTCAGTCATGAGTTATACTCGTAAGGAATTGATAAAATCTAGGAGTTTGTACTGTTTACGTCATATAATTTCCAACCTACAGCAACAGGTGAGCAAGAGTACACAGTTTTACTTATATCCAGGTGTAGATAGAACATGCAGTCAAACATTTTTGGTTACGTTCCCTTTGAAAATCCATTAGATAGAAGCTGGAGCGGCGTTCCATATTTTCTTGACTTCTTTGCTCAGCCCCATCCTTGTCCAGCAACCGAGAGGGACAGGACTTTCTGCCACTGTCGAACTGCCTTAACGCCTTGTCAAGCTTTGACGTGCTTTCCTTTCTTACCGGAGAGCGAATTCTTTATCATTGACTTTTTGCGCCTGATAGAGGCTTTAGTCATCGTTATACTCCCAGGGCAGGCCAAATAACAGAAGAAAGCTTAATTCAAAGTGGTTCAGGAAATGACGGGAATAAGCTTAAGCCTGACCTTACGGTAGGAAAGCATTTCATCATCTTACTCCAAAAAAGTTAAGAAACAGTTTCCAAAGTTGAGATGCTATAGAGCAATGTTAGAATACATGATAGAAGTATCTTTTTTTAGAAAGATAACAGTAGTATTATTAATCTCCACTGCAAAGACTGTGCTGGGAATATTTACATATTGTAAAGTAAAGCAAAAATGATCAATAATGTCAATAAGGATTCTGCTTCTTCCAGAGCTCTTCTTTACACCAAAAGTAAAATAAAAGAAGACAAATCTTGATTTTCTGATTTGAAGTTTGAACTGCTATTTTTATCAAAAGATCTAGAGTTCGTTTCTTTCCAAATTTTCCACCAGATACATGATAGAAGTATTACGTATTGAATTCTTAAACAATAAAACTTTTAAGTTTTAGGTTTTGAATATGACCATAGTGTTGGTTCCACTATGTTCTGTTAATTATGAGGTATTACTGTTTATAAATAAAACAGTTCATATAAATATAGTAGGGTAGCCCCTACACGGGTCAGAACATGGGCACTTATTAAATGGGTTGGAAGTGGCGGTTAGTGTTGTCATCTGACCCATTGACAGGCCTAGGATGGGATTACTATCCGCATTTCCTGATACCATGTTCGGAGTTGAGTGTTTTTCATCAAATGCATTTTGCATATTCCTTTGAATTAGTTGATGTTATGCTTTGTCATTGTTTAACCAGAGGAACAGAGCAAAGCTGTGAAAATATTTTTCAGGAGTTAGGAATGTATCTAGGATTTATAAGACCTGGTCTTTGCACCTTAGTATTAGTCTTTTCCATCTGAATTTCAACTTGGTGTTAAGTTAGTGTATAGTTATGCTTTTCATTTTTCCCTGTATTCAGAGAGGTAAGAGAAGTGATGGCAGGACCCCTCAAGAGATACGGGTGATTGACGCACGTTGTGGACTGCTTCCCAGGGCACATGGGAGTGCTCTCTTCACTCGAGGTGAAACACAGGTTTGTTCCCTCTATATTCTGTAAAATGCACAACTGAATTAGCCTATTTGCAAGCATCAGGTTTGTCTTTCCTCCGAAAGTTTCTTCAGAATTTGCTCATATGATGAAAGAAAGTTCATTGACCTGATTTTTTTATGACTGATGTTCTTTTAAGCTTTAAACTTTGTAATTTGTTTTTTGTCGTATTTACTTTTTCCTCTACTTGTTCTACTTAATTTAAGCTAAATAGTATGGTTGAGGAAATCAAACTAAAATCAGAAATATAAAGAGTTGAGATCCCAGATTTTGCAGAGGGGGAACCATTTTTTCCTTTCCCTTGTGGATCTTGTTTCTGAAAGTGTGAAGATGTAGTATCAAGCTGGTTTGAATTCTGATTTGTTAATTATATCTTATACTTGATAGAAATATATTCTATTCAATAGCAGTTCTGTTGTGTACTTGATTGCTTCTTGAATTTTTGGTTTTGCAGTCGTTGGCAGTGGTAACACTTGGTGATAAGCAAATGGCACAGAAGATAGACAACCTTGTGGATGATGATGAATACAAGAGATTTTATCTTCAGGTATGAGTACCTGTGATAAGTATGTCCAAGTCATTAGACAGTTTCCTATGCTGCCATAACTTACCCGCTTTGAACCTCATTTTCTACGGATTCTATCACGAGCATTTCCCATGGTTAGAGAATACACCTTTCCCACATCCACCCTGCAAGGGTGTTCAAAGTAGTTTATAGTGGAGCTAGACTACTTAAGTTTTTTGGGTTTAGATACTAAATTTTCAGAGCAAAACGTTGCTAACTGGTTCTCAGATTCTTTTAGACAAGCTTTTTCAACAAAATGCTTTATTTTTAGTTTTATGAAGTAGTAGTTCCATTACTGGCATCAAGTAGCAAAAGTTACAAGGATATGAATACAGATTTAAGATTATAGAAAGCTGATTGTGTCGGTTGTAGAGACAAAAAACTAGGCTATTACAAAGGAACTGACAAAATCCAAAAAATGGATAATGCTAGATACAGTGGTTGGCTTGAGACAGCAAAAAAAATACATCTTTCCAGCCGGGAATGACTCAAAGTTGAGATTCCATCAAAAACATCTCTGATTTTTTTTAATCCAGATGCACCAAAAGATACTTCCAGGCACCATTAGCCAGATATTCTTGATGGCTTTATTATGTTGTATGAGCTCCAGCTCATATATGATTCCTTGATATTGTGTGGCATGGCCCAACTTACACCAAAAATAGATAGGAACATATTCCATAACTCTGAAGCTACTGTACAATGTAAGAGTTGGTGGCTGACACTTTCTGCATTGGACTTGTACATGTAGCATCTATTAGCCAATTGAATGCTCTTTTTTCTGAGATTATCCTGGGTCAAACATGCATAATATAGAGCTGTCCAACTAAAGCATATGATTTTAGCACGCAGCCTTGCTCTCCAAATTAACTTCCATGACCAAGAATCAATCGTCATATTTTGTCATTTTTTTGTTTTCTCCTACTTAATGGAAAATGTTGCCTACACCCAACCATAGTGGTCATGGACGGTTATGGTTGTTGATGTAATGAGGTTATGGTAGTTGAGGTGGATGACTGTTTGGTGGTGGTTTAGGATGATGGTGGTGGGGTGATGGGTGGTGGTAATGGTGGCGGTTATGGTTGAGGGTGGCGGTGGTGGCGGTGGTGGCGGTGGTTGAGTATGGAGGCAGTGGTAGTAGTTAATAATGGTAGGCGGCGGCGGCAATTAGTAATGAATGTGGATGATAGCATCTTAAAGAAATTAAGTATTTGTTATAGATCAAGATACGGATTTTAAAAACAAAGACACTTAATGTCGGAGATTTGAAAATTTAAGATTCAGACTTCCATTATGCAAACAAATGAGGCCTAAGTAACCATTGATGTGTTTATTCTAGATGTCTCTTTTTTTCTTTTCCTTCTTTTGGTTTCTTCTAATTTCTAGAAATCACTAGAGATCATTAAGCTGATAATGTTTTTTTGTTTTCTGATTTCCCATGAATGAAGTGGTAATGTTTATCTCCAAACCTCTGTTGGTTTTGTGTTACTTCAAAGATTTATTGTGAATTCTTGGTTTTCCTCTTGGTATCTCAAGGAAATACTTGATATTTTCTTTACCTGCTGGCTTGCTTATGCAGTATTCGTTTCCACCCTCGTGCGTTGGTGAAGCTGGGCGTGTAGGGGCACCATCAAGAAGAGAAATTGGTCATGGAATGCTTGCAGAGAGAGCTCTTGGACCAATACTGCCTCCTGAAGATGACTTCCCTTACACTGTTCGTGTTGAGAGTACCATCACTGAAAGCAATGGCTCATCGAGGTAGAGCGCTTAAAACATGTTTAGAATGTGTCATGTATGTATCTGTAGCTGCTACTTTTTTGTACCTTAACTATGTTCAAAGGGTTTTATTTCAGTAATCTGAAAAAAGTAGGGGATAGTCCCTTTCTAGTCTTTCCAGAGTTCGCCGCCATTTTTCTTTCTGTGACATCTATCTTCTCTATGTGGCAGTATGGCATCTGTATGTGGTGGGTGCTTAGCATTGCAAGATGCTGGTGTTCCTGTTAAGTGTGCTATCGCTGGTATTGCAATGGGTATGGTTCTGGACACAAAGGAATTTGGTGGAGATGGAACTCCACTCATCCTTTCTGACATATTGGGTTCTGAAGATGCATCAGGAGATATGGATTTCAAGGTACTACTTTTTAAATTGTTTCTATCATCTTCCTATCACGTGTTTCTTGAAAAAAGGTATCTTACATATTTATGCCAATTCATCTGTGTTTGAAGGTCCTTGTAATTTATGATAGTGTGATTGAATAAAATGATTTTAGAATTTTTGCAGTTCAATGATTATAGCTAAACTAGTGCAGTGAGCAAATCAGATGAAGTATTGGAGCAGGTTTCATGTGCCTGCAATGCTGCCTTTACTGTAAAGGCTGTTGGTTAGTTAGAGGATGTTTGGAAATCTGGGAAAAGATAAACATTGAAAAAGTAACCACGTAAAGCAAACTGAGGAAAACTTTTTATCTTATGCAGTCAATAGACTTGACTAATGTGGGATTCTAACACCTCTCTGCACGCCTAGGGCTGTACATATGGAGCATCAGTAGTATAGCATGGGTGCCAAACATCGGGTAACACAATAATTGCTATGTGTCTGGCGCATGTTATAAAAATATCTTGGACGAACTCAACCCCAAACCTAACTCATGAGGTAAGGATTGTCGGAGACCGTATAAAGTGACTACAACTCATTGCTTCAACCAATCTAGGAACACTCTAGCAACTGGGGCTCTACTAATAGTCTTGGCAGCGCTCCTCTTAACTCTTTTATGTTCTTCAAAGACAGCTTAGTTTTCGACTTTTGTTAACTTCATAAAACACTCCTTTTTGCTTTTGTAGCTATTTGCACCTTCTCATTCCACCACCTAAGTCTCGTGGTTGAGGTCCTAGGTCTTTGGACACACATAAACTTCTTGCTTTCGTAATGTAAGTTGCCATTTCATTGCACTACATGTGCTTCCAAGTCACAGTAGTCCTTCTTCAAAAGCTTGTCCTTAAATGCTATTTGGTTAGTGTTGTCTGGTGCTCACCACCAAATTCTTGGTTGCATGCAACTGTTCTCCTTTCTTGTTCCACTCTTTCGTTTCACATTCAGTTTCACACGTCCATGTTGCGTGATCAGAGCTTCTCCTAGCATAACCGGCTGGTCTTTCCATATGGTCCTATACTTCTTCCGGTAAGAATGAAGTCTATTTGGCTGCAATTAGGTTTGCGTTAGGCTGTTAGCTAAAGATAAATAAAAAATTAAGGGAATCTCTAAGATAACCTTTCCATATGGTCCTACACCTAAATTGAGCGAGGAGTTATTTCTTTCTTTAACCTGCATTTCCTTGAGTTCTTTATTGGTTGCATCATTTGGTTTCCCATCTCTTAAGATAGTCCAAAGCTCAGTTGCTGGTAAGAACTGAACGTTCCTTTGCCTGATGAAGGAGCTGCATAGGGAGATCTTATGTATCGATAGGAGTATCTCTAAAATTATATTTTCTTCATTCCCAGGTGAATACTGGTGAAATTCAATATCTCAAATACTATCTGCACAGATAGTGAGTGCTAGGGGCTAGTACTGATTGTAATTTAGACACTATGGATGATCGAGTTACCAGAAAAACACGCCAATGAAAAGTGCAAAACATTTAAGATGTTTGTAGTTTGATACCAAACAAAGTTGTGATCTTGTATGAATCCTTTGTAACCACTCTGTATTCCAGTACTACTTTGCTTATAAAGAGTGTATGTACATACAAAGATTTCTAGTTTATTATTCAATATGTAGTGTATGGTGGCTTTTGATGGATATTTGGAAGGCGAGCCTCTTAAAAGTGTGTGATTTTGATTGCACAGGTTGCTGGAAGTGATGTTGGTATTACCGCGTTTCAGATGGACATAAAGGTATACACAACATATTGGATGTTTATCAGCAGCAAGTAGTTAAACTAGTTCAAACGGCAGAAATGGTTTTGGTTTCTTTTGTTTGTTCGAAACTTGCTCGACTCTTTTTGCTTATTTCGTGCCAGGTAGGAGGAATTACGTTGCCAATCATGAAACAAGCTCTCTTGCAAGCAAAAGATGGGCGAAAGCACATTCTTGGTAATGATAAACTGCATGTAGTTTCACACTCTTAAAAAATAGTTTCGACAAGCAACCAGTTTGTTTCACGTCATGTGATTGTGGTGCAGCACACTATTTGAGGTACATATGAAGAGCTACCAAACGGGGAAATGAAGTCAATGTGTTAACCAAATCATCAAGCATGAATTGTTAGGAATAAGCTCAGTCTACTCTGCAACAGATAGCTCATAGCTAGCTATTATTGAACCCACTAAGGAAAATCTTAAAAAATATCCTAAATTTGTCATGTCTAGTGCCAGTAAGTAAGTTATGGCTACGTTCCCAAAATTTCTTCTCAGAAGCGCTGGAGTCCCCTAATACTGCTCCTGATGGGCTTGTTAAGAAGCTAAGGTAATAATCAAGGTCACCCTAACACTGCCTATTTATCATAATTAATAAGATCCTTGTGCT
>JASVEL010010430.1:0-33990 GCA_032618575.1 Nicotiana noctiflora
ATGAGCCAGTTTGCTTTCTTTTATTTTGATTTTCTACCTTTATACACAAATCAACTGACTCATCTATTGTTACATATTGTTGTAATTCAACTACATCAGCTATTTCCTTATTTAAACCATTTAAAAACCTAGCCATTGTAGCCTCTTCTTCCTCCATACAATTAGCTTGGATCATAGCTATATCCATAGCCTTAAAGTAATCATCTACTGATATGGACCCTTGCTTCAATGTTTGAAGACGTAGTTGTAGCTCTCTTTGAAAGTGTGATGGTACGAATCTCTTCCTCATCACCCTTTTAGCCTCCGTCCAAGTAGCAATTGGTGCTTGTCCTTCTTGCAGCCGATCCCTATTAAGCTTTTTCCACCAAATAGAAGCATAATCAGAAAACTCAACAACAGCAAGTTTAACCTTCTTACCTTCAGAGTAGTTGTGACAATCAAAGATTGCTTCAACCTTTCTCTCCCAATCAAGATACAAGTCTGGATCCCTTGTTCCCTTGAAAGATGGCATCTGCATCTTTATATTACTTATATTATCATCCTCTA
Source organism: Nicotiana noctiflora (assembly GCA_032618575.1). NCBI lineage: Eukaryota > Viridiplantae > Streptophyta > Magnoliopsida > Solanales > Solanaceae > Nicotiana > Nicotiana noctiflora. The sequence goes on from JASVEL010010430.1 coordinate 547, forward strand.
TCCTACCTCTTTGTCCCTCCTATCTCCTCTCACCCTATCAAAATCAATATCATTAAAATCATCAATAAAGTTTGCTTGATTTACAATAGGAGCATGGGGTACATTTCTTCTAGCAGGTGGCCTAACATTATTATCCCTCCTAAGTTCAACTATTGTATCATTTTGATCCGCAATGGTATCCCTCATTTCTTGGAGTTGGAGATTCAGCCTTTCAAACTGTTGATGCATGGCTTGCAAGGTAAAATCATTCCTTGCTTTGATTTCAACTTCTTGGAGAACCATTCGTTCATTATCACTACCTGTATGTGACATCTTTAAAAATTGTATCACACAAATTAGCTTCTTTTTTTTCTCTCGAAATAACCTTTGAACAAGTACTTTATAGATTTATAGTTAAACCTAACTTGTATGTAGTTCTTAGTAGTAAAACTCAGATTTTTCTTTTGTTTTTTTTTTGGGAACAATTAAAAGAAGAAAGAACCAAATCCTAGAACTTTTAGGCTCGGTTGAAATAAGACACGAACAAAAAGGAAAAAATATAAATGTGTAGAATACAGAGAGTAACAAAATCAAGGATCCCCTCTTCTTGTTTCCTTTGTTAATTTTTGGAAACACTTAGATACAAAAGATATATCCTGGAGAGCAAGCAATTGTATTTCTTCTTGTTTTAAATTGGATTTCATTTTTTTTGTTTTTTTTTTGTTTTCAAAATATCCCAAGAATTATCAAGAACGAAATCTTGATACAACCGCTCTGATACCACTTGATAACAACTAGTTTGGGAATCCAAACTAGAGTAAGAATTTGAGAAGTAAATGCGGAAGCAATAACAACATGAATTGAACAACTAGAATTAAAGAGACGAAAATAAAGGATATGGGAAAGATTCAAGGAAAGAATTCCAAGAACTTTCAAGAACGCAAGTTCTATAGCCTTGACAAGATCAAAGTAACAACGTCTTGATTTATGAAAGAAATCAAACGCCTTTACTTAAAAGCAAATCAAAACAATAGATTCGGATCTTGACCACTTTACGAGTAACTTGAGACAACAATTAATACTAGTATTAATCGCCTTCTAAGAATACCACAAAGGAATAAAAGATATCACAAAAGAGAAGTAATTTTACTACCTTGAACTATGAACTAGTAAAGGTTGAAAGATAAATCTCAAAGCACAAGTAACAAAGGTTCAAAAGAACTCTCAAAATATGATATACTCACTCAATAATAATCTGCCTTATGAAGCAGAAGAACACACTATTTATAGGAGTACAAAGGCATAAAAATAACATTAAAAACTAGGTGGGGTGGTGGTAGTGGAAAACACAATTATTACAATGAGGTAGGTGGTTGCTAATGTCTAAGAAAAGTCTTTGGTAGGTGAGGGGCGGCCAAGACTCTTTGGGGCAGATTTGGGCCTTAAAACAACTTGTTTTGGGCCATTTGTTTGGACTCCAATTGGGCCGTTCATGTAACACCTCTTTCTGGACTCTTTTAAGCTCATTTTGAGCCTATTTGGTGACTCCATGGGCAGATTTGTGTAACCAAATCTTCCTCCTCTTGGACTTCAATTTGAGCAACCAAATAGTTGTAAAACTTAGACAACTCTTCTCCTTGGGGCATGAGCTCTTCCTCCATAGTTAGAAGCTTCTTTATTTGCCATTGAAGTCCAGCAACCTTAGTTTGCAATTCCTTAGCTTGAGATCTTGTAAATGGCCTTGTTGGAGCTTCCAAAACTCTATCCTTATCAGTGATGCTATCATTGTTATATACTTATATGTGGGTTGTGCATGTGGCAGAATAAGGTGGGAATATTGTGATGCACGTGTGGCGAAATAAGGCGGTGCTTGGTACATTGTTATTGATCACACACGTGGCAAAATAAGGTGGGCTATGTCAGGGGTTGATTATGATGGACTACGGGTTCAATTCCCAGGAGATCCTCTATTATTGTTACAATGTACTACGGGTTCAATTCCCAGGAGATCCTATTGTTATGATGGACTACAGGTTCGATTCCCAGGAGATCCCCTTAAACTCATTGTGTTCTAATTGATATTTTATTGATTCTATCTGGGGTGAATAAACCGGGTGCTACTCATTCCATATCTTATACTTACTAGTTGGCAGGATTCCTGTTAGATACACGTGCACAAGCATACACGTAGTTGTACCCTCCTATTAGAAATGAATCCCTTCTGATTTAACTGAGGGTAGGGACATGCCACCGTTTACCCATTATATATGTGATAGTGACCCCAGTTGTCTAGTTAATTGTTAGCATGACCGTGTTATTGATGGGGCACAAGATACCAAGTGTTAGACTTTAGATGCTGGGGTTTTCATGAGTTGTGGTTAGTCTGAGAGTTTGTGGTAGGATCATGGAGTGAGTTGGAAAGACCTTATGTAAGCATCATTATAGAATAATGATTAGCGACTTGTTTGTCCTTGTTGTGTCGTGACATTAGGATTTGGATTGTGGCTTCTGCTGCCGATTTCATATTATCAATTATTGTATTCTCGTTTTACTTAATGTCTGTCAGCCTTATTATGAAATGTAGCATTCTTACTCATATGTGCAGTCTTTATATATTCATATAATCATCTCTATTATTTCTGTTATACTGTTTATTGACGGGTAGGTGTCATGTTTGTTCCTCGTCCCTACTCCATAGAGGTTAGTCTTGATACTTACTGGGCACCGTTATGGTGTGCTCATGCTACTCTTCTGTACATCTTTGTTGTGCAGATACAGGTACTCCCGCTCAGTTCTGTCAGCCTTGGAAGGAGGCGTGTCGGTAGAGACTTCAAGGTATATTTGCTACGTTCGCAGACCGAGGAATTCCTTTCCAGCTTTTCTGTAATAAGTATAGTTCTTCCAGTATTTCTCCTTTGTATAGATATTCTTGAGTCAGAGCCTCTTATGTATCCCTTAGCTTGTGATTTGTGAGTTTCTCGATTTTGGGAGTTTGTTAGTTCAAGAATTGTTGTGGTATGTGCCGAGCGGCACCTTAAACCTTGTTTATTTTTACTAGTTTAGTTTTAATTATTGTTTTTCCAAAAAAATTGGTTTATCTTCAGCATTGTTAGGCTTACCTAGTCATAGGGACTAGGTGCCATCATGATATGGTCATGTAGGGTGAACTGGGGTCATGACAAGTTGGTATCAGAACTCTAGGTTCATAGGAGTCACAAATCACAAACCAGTTTATTTGAGTCTCGTGGATCGATATGGAGACGTCTATACTTATCTGCGAGAGGCTATGTAATTGTTAGGAAAAATATCACTTTATTTTCTTTCTCTATCTTGCGAGATTTTTGACATCCACAATCCTAAACCCCTGACTTCTACTCTCTCACAGATGGTGAGGACATGTACTATCCGAGGTGATCAGGCACTCGCGCCCCTTATTGCAGTCGTCAGAGGTCGGGATCGAGGTAGAGTTCGAGGATGCACACGTGGTGCAGCGAGAGCCCCTACGCGAGCTGCCGCTGATGCACCACCAGCAGATCCAGCCAGAGTCCAGGCACCTAACACGCCTACTGCTACTACTACCCATCCATTCAAGAGACTTTGGCATAATTCATAAGTATGTACGCCACCTTAGCTTAGGCTGGATTACTTCCCCTTATTGTAGCCACACCACAGGTCGTGGGAGGAGCACAGACTCCTGCCGCCCGTACTCTTGAGCAGCGAGCACACGTTGAGGAGGTCCCCGAGGTTATTCTTACGCCGCCTGCAGCACTAGTTCAGCCCGAGGGCATGGTAGAAGTTTCCGAGCAAGAGCAGATGAGACTAGAGAGGTTCAAGAAGTATGGCCCTCCGGTGTTCATTGGATTAGCATCAGACTATGCATTGGGGTTCCTTGATGAGTGTTACCGTATTCTACGTACTATGGGTATATCTGGATCAAGCGGGGTTTCTTTCACTACTTTACAGCTTCTAGGGGTCGCCTATGATTGGTGGCGCACCTATGAGTTAGATAGTCCAGATGAGGTAGCTTCATTGACATGGACTCAGTTTTCAGATATGTTTCTGATAGAGTTTGTCCATCAGAGCCTCAGGGATGCTTGGCACACGGAGTAGAGCATTTGCGCCAGGGTGTTATGACTGTTTCGGAATGTGCTGTCCGTTACACCAGTTTGGCTAGACATGCCTCAACCTTGGTTTCCACTATTAGCGAGAAGGTTTGCCAGTTCATCAAGGGGCTTATTCCTAGCATGAGGTCCAGCATGGCCCGTGAGCTGGAAATGGATATTCCATATCAGTAGGTGGTGAACATTGCTAGGAGGATAGAGGGTATGCATGCTAGAGAGAGAGAGGGTAGGCGGAGTCATGAGAGAGAGAGCATACGGGATCATGAGGGGGAGTTGGAGGAGGCCTCGTAGGTTGGCGAGATATACTGGTCCTTATTTTGGAGGTAGGGTGCGTCATGGTAGAGGTTTTGCGGGTCAGCCAGTTCAGTTCGCTCTTCAGGCTTGGCATGGTGAGTCAGGCATTCATGGGTCTCGAAGGACCCGTACCGTACAGTTTCTACCACCTTGTTAGCAGAGAGGGTGCTTTGAGTGTGGAGATACTAGCCACGTGGTGAGAGATTGTCCCAGACTTCGGACTGATATGTTGTAGTGAGGTATTCAAATAGGTAGAGGGCACCGAAGAGGGGGAGGCCTAGCTCGTTGATGTGTTTCATATAGTGGGTTTGAGGCCAGTACGCCAGCTAATGTCACCCAGGTATGAAATCAGTTTGTTATAAAAAGGCACTATCTGTAGTTCATCACAATTCTACTTACTAGGATGAGTTCTTTATTTGTTATTTCATTTATGGGAGTGCTTCATGATTTGCACTTTGTCTATATGGTTATCCCGTTAGGAGATTTAATGAGTGATAGCCGTGTCGATCGTCTGTTCTAGCCATTGTAGAGAGTTATGAGGCTAGTGGTATTTTTCTAGTTGTCTAATTCTGGTAGGCTTGATGTGATTTCCGAGCATTCTTGGCTACAAGCTGTGATTCTTATGCTCCACCGGTGTGGGAGCTAGTCTATGTGTAATCGTAGACGGAATTGATCTAGTGAGAGTTTCTAGGTTGGTTGATATGTACCCTACTTGTGATCCAGTGTTGAGGGCAAGACCCTCGTGATTTCACGTGATTTGATATGTTGAGACCGGGCTGTGTACCGTGGTGAGAGTTATACCAGTATGAGATTTTTTGTGAGACCATTATATGCTTTTATTCATTCTTGTTGGATGTCTTATAGAATTGTGTTTTAGAAGAATTTGTGTGCTAGTTTAATTGTTTGTTAGTTCTCTTATGTGTTTCATTTCCCATATTCATTCATTTTTGTTCTATGGTCCTTGAGTTTTAGTTTGTGGGGTGTACTCGTCGGTATTGGCTGAGATTCAGTTAATCGGGTGTACATTGGAAGTGTGCATTCAGTGATTTGAAGTCGTCAGGTGTTCTCTATGCTCGTTCGAGGACAAAAGAATGTTTAAGTGTGGGAGGATGTAACGACCCGACCAGTCGTTTTTAGAATTTACGCTCTGATCCCCTATTAACTGCTTCCCATAAGTTCATTTCTGCTATTTTGATTTGCCGCGATGTTCGGTGTAGGATTCAGATGTGTTTTGGGACACATAGTCCCTAGATGGGAGCTTTAGAGTTGAAAAATGACCCGTGTTTGGAACAGTGTGAAAACGACCTCGGAATGGAAATCTAATGGTTTCGTTAGCTCCGTTAGGTAATTTCGGCATTGGGAGCGTGTTTGGAATGAATTTTGGGGGTTCGTAGCTTATTTAGGCTTGAAATGCCGAAGTATGAATTTTTGAATTTTCCGGTCCGATAGTGAGTTTTTGATCCGAGGGTCGGAATTGAATTTCAGAATTTTTTGTAGCTCCGTTATGTCATTTTGGACTTGTCTGCAAAATTTGGCATCATTCCGAGCTAAATTGATAAGGTTTCGGCATGTGGTTTGTTATTTGAAGATTTGGAAGTTCATAAGCTTGATTTTTGGTTCAGTTCGTCATTTCGATGTTGTGTTATATGATTTGAAGCTTTGAGCGAGTATGAATTTTAGATGGGGTCCCTGGGGCCTTGGGTGTATTTCAGATGGGCTACGGATCTTTTTTCCTCATTTTTGAATAGCTAATCTGATAACTGGTATTTCCTTCTATGCGATCGCATTGCTTCTCCCGCGATCGCATAACACAAATTTTGGGTAGCATCAGTTCCTTCTATGCGATCGCATCATCACCTTCGCGATCACATAGTGTATTTCTCGAGGGTCCCAAGTACTTCTATATGATCGCATAACCTCATTCGCGATCGCACAGTTACATTTTTCTCTCTTCTGCGATCGCAATACACATCCTGAGATCGCATAGGCTTATTTCTTGGCCTCCAAATTTTACTCTATGTGATCGCATTTCTCCTCTTGCGATCGCATAGAACAAATTACTGGGTAGACAGATTTAATTCCCAAACTCGAGGGTTTCACCATTTATTCACATTTTGACTTCTAGAGCTCGGTTCTTGGCATTGTTTGAAGGTATTTTCACCTGGATAACTTGGGTAAATGTTTCTCACTCGATTTTGATCAATTTCCATGAATCTACTCTTAATTTCATCCTTTAATTTCAGTTTTGAATGTGAAAAATGGGTACAACTTCATAGACCAAATTGTTGGGTTTTGAGGCAGTGTTTGACCTCCCGTTTGAGATATTATTATATGGTTAGATTCGTGAGAGTACGAGGGTTATGAAAATGTTAAATTCATCAAGTTCCGAGACGTTGGCCCGAGGGACGTTTTGGTCATTTTGCCTAATTTTGCGCTTTAGCTTCGAATTTAATTATAGAATCTGTTGCTTGTGATATTAATTACAATGTGTGATTTAATTGAATAGGTTTGGGCCAATTGGAGTTGAGTACTCGTGGCAAGAATGTGGTTGCTAGTTGATTTTAGCCGGTTTTGAGGTAAGTATCTTGTCTAACCTTGTGTGGGGGACTTCCCCTTAGGATTGAGTCTTCTCTGTTGATTGTAGTTCGTGTAAGCAAGGTGACGAGTGCGTGCTCGAATTTACTTGTGGTAAATTGTCTCTTTAGGCTCCTAGACTTGTGAAATTTATAGAGTAGAAAGATAATATTGATACGATTGAGTTCCCTGTTATTAGTTTCACCTCTACATGTCTTGCTTGATATTTGTTGCTCTTCTTGATTTATTTCTGTTGTTAAATGGGCCTTTACGTGATTTAACTAAAGACATGTACCCCCTACATCCATAATATCCGCCCTAACTACTCACCTTTAATTTTAAATCATAAATATTATATCACATATAATTAATCGGTCTTAATTGGAAGGAAGATAGATATCTCATAATTAATCGGTATTTCTTAAATGGAAATTATTTGATACATGTTAACTTCCTTACTGTTGAATACTACTTGATTGTAATTTTATCTGTAACCTTTTGCAATTATATTATATGTCCAACTATTGAGGTATCAGTGTAGTTGTTATGTGTTTATTACGTCTCTGTCACACCTTCTTTTTTTGAAAGAGCTTTATCAAATTTTACTACACCTCGGGAAGAGGTATAGTAATAAAGGAGTTTTTGCATTTTAAGGACAATCGAAACGGGATTCGTTTTTATTTAAAAAATTAGAGTCGCCACTTGGCAGATTTATGGTGACCCAAGTCACCGTTTTGAATCCCGAATCGAGGAAGGGTTTGACTCTGTTTAACATTTGCGAACCAGAAATCCGAGTAAGGAATTCTGTTAACCCGGGAGAAGGTGTTAGGCATTCCCGAGTTCCGTGGTTCTAGCACGGTCGCTCAACTGTCATATTTGGCTAAACTACTTGATTTTTATACATATTATCCTATTTGTTCATTTTTAGAATTAATTACTGTTTTTTGTCAAATTGTTTTATTTTGAGAAAGTAAACGTTGTTTAAGGACATGTTTTTAGATCACGTCACATGAAATGCACCCGGATCCTCGACACATTCTTATTCGACATTTTTGGATTTAAATTTGGGTTGCATGAAATGCACACCCGTATTAGGAATGTAAGATTATTAAAAATCGCGCTCAAAGCAACTAGCGTATTATATATTTTTGGAAGGCCGTGAAATTTGCTAAACGACCCGTCCCGAATTTCAATATTTTTTATTAGGTAATTAATGAGGGCCCCATAATTATATTTTATTTGGCGAGGCTCGTCTCATTTTTATTTATTAAGGCCCAACTAATTAAATTTTCTATTTTTGTCTCTAAAGCTTAATTAATCCGTGAATATAAATTTGAACTCTTAATCTAAGTCTGAACCCAAACAAAAGGAAATACCTTTTAGCTTGTGCCCGCTACCTAATTAAAAGTCCAATTTTATATAAGCGAATTAATTCTCTATATTCTTAATAAAGTCTTAATATTTATTCAACGTGAGAAAAGAAGTTTGGCTTCGAGTTCATGTCCACATTTGAACAAGAGGTAACACTTATTAGCTCAAATGCACTACCTAACTCAAAGGCCTAAATATCTGTTGCATTTCAATCAGATGGTATTAAAAAAAATGAATGGCTACGTCAATGCAACTGTGAAATAACTCACAGTGACGGCCTCCTCTTGAAATTGTAACAATAACCACTTTATGTGATAGCCAAGCTTAGTCTTTGTTTTTAGCCAATAAAACAATTTAAATGCCATAACAAACGAATATCTATTATGAATTAAATAGCCAGAACAAATTTGGCATGTAATAATTTCAAACTATAACAAAATTTGACAAATAGAAACATGTTCAATTGATTATGTTCATATTATAGCTCCACATCCGCATGAATCAGAAAACAACTATGACAGAATTAATGTCAACCAATTCTCACTTGGTTACAGTTCAATGTTGGTTTAGCCAAATGGTACACAAATCATCTTTGATTTAGCAATTGATGAAACAACCATATAAGCACTTCAAAGGGGATTACAATTATTTTACTATGTAGAATCATTAAGCAACAACTATTAAGGATCAAAATTGCTTTCCTCCTTAATGGAGATTACAAACTAAAGATCACACCAAGGACAGTTGACAAAAAAAATTTCTTGCAACAAATCTGGTCAACACGTTTACCACTACAATGCAATGTGATTAACAAAGTAACACTAAATGAAAGTGAATTAGATGAATTAACTTCCAACAAGAGATATAAGAACAAACAAACAACCAACAGCTAGGATGTAAGGAAGGAATTCAAAACATTTAGACACTTAGGAACATGGTAAAACAACAACCAAAAAGGATTCAGATTCAATCTGGAATCACGAGAGTCCTCCTTGAACCAACGTTACATGGATCAAAAGCCAAGTTCTAATCCAATTCTTATTTATAACATGACCCAAACTCACAGTAAAACTGGAAGCAACAAGATTCAATTTCGATGCTCTCGTCAAACGCTGTACAAGCCTATGGTTCATTAGCCTCATGAATCAAAATGGGTACAGAACTATTAATGTACGAAAACTATTTCCATGAATGTATCTAAAGCCAACAAAATGCATAAAACTATTCTACAACCTCCTCCGAAAACGAACACAGTTGAGTCGATACTAGTGTCATTCTAACCACCATCACTAACACAATGAAATAAGGGGATTATAGGGGATTGAACTTCAATTTCTTCTAATGTGATATCGTGACTGAAAGTGCAGGGGAGACCGACGAGCTAAATTCAACTGGTAAAAATCGAAACAGCAGCAAAAAAAAACGAGTAACTCGGTAGAAGCAACAACAAATACCCTGAACCGATGCCTATGCAACATCAGTAGCAAGTCGAACTGCCACGAGAACTTAAACCGATGACAACGACCGAAAAACCAAATGGAAACAAACCTCACTCAAACTCGTTAAACCAACTTATATCTAAGCTTTAACATTTTTGAAAAGTAGCAACAACAATTAAGCAAATTATTAGGTTTAAAGCATAAAACTATTATTTAGAATGTCGCACATTATCACATAACTGGACAGCAACTGAAAACTAAAGCATCTAATCGTCGCATAAGTAATGGAATCAAACATAGGAAAAGAAAATGAGTACTAAAATAATAGGGGAAACATTATTACAAATTTCGGTGTAATAGAGCATGAATTATCAGATTACATTTTTAAAATAGAGAGGAGTACCTAAAAGTAAAAACAGACTAGGAGTTTCAAATCGAATCTAATAAACCTTCAATCAGAACTTTCAACAGAATCGTTAGAGAGAACACACGAGGCGTCAACTGGAATCCAACCAAACAGTAACAACGACGAGCTAGGCAATTTGCTCCAACTCAATCGAACTCCAGTAGAAGAACAAACAATGACGAAAAATTGAAAATGAAATTCAAACAATGACGAAAAATTGAAAATGAAATTCAACGAACTTATGAACCGTAGAATTGTGGAATTTTCCTCTCTGTTCTTTCCAAATTTTTTCTCTCAAAATCCCCCCCCCCCTCCTTAATCTTCTTCGCCTCTGAAATAGCCTTAGGCTTTGGCTCATATGGAGGATGATAAAGACACGCCAATTCCGTGTCTCTATTTGGATGAGGCTCTGATAATATCAAAGGAAAAATAGGTTGGGCTCGGGTGGTACTCTTTGGGCCTGGAGTTTTGAGGGTGTTTTTTCTTAATTTGTTTTGGGCTTAGGAGTGTTTGGCCCAAAATCATTGTATTATATTCTCCTTTATATTTAATTTTTGTATTTTCCTTCCGTTATTTTCACTTGTATTTTTGTATTCACTGTAATATATCATATATTTTTTTTGTATTTTCTTGATTTTATAAAATTGAGAGATTAAACTAACAATTAAAATAATTAAAGTCTAAAATTATTAATAACGATTTTGTAGCAATTTTTAATTAAAGTGGTAAAATGCTAAAATGAACTATTTTTGTGCTTTTCTTTAGATTGTTAAAATGAAATAATGCATATTTTTATATTTTTAACATGAGTTATTATGAAACCAATTAATACAAAAAATGTAACAAAAGTTAAAGAAAATTTGTAAAATTAATTGAATTGAAACTTTTGAAATAACTTGCTTAGGACAAAAATTAAGTGCTCACAGCTGCCCCTCTTTGCTCGGGAACACAAAGAGTTATCGTGCAAAGATAAGTGAGCGATAATGAGGGATTTTTGCTCATTTGCATATTCCGTGTGAAGCATATTTTGAAAAGTATAACCTTACCCTGCTTCAGAGATTGCCTACCTATCCTGGGCTGAACAGGAATCAGGTCAGTGTAGTTTAGGAGCGTTTGGTAGTTGGGACTACCAGGAGCTGTAATCTCATTGATGTTGCTGTTGTTGTTGATGTTGTTAATGCTTGCTGACCCCCTTGTTACACCGTTGTAAAGATAAAAGAAGCTAGCATAGGCTATGCCCTATGATTTACAAAATCCTATCTATGCCTTCAAACTTCCTCTTATATTGCCTTGAACTTGTATCTTGTATTCTTCCCACGACATTCTTGTTATTGCCTTGATGATGATTTTTGACCACTTCAATTTGAACTATGTATCCATTTTCCAGGTGGACTTCTTCTTGCCGCATTTGAAAAATATTCCCTTTGTTTTTCAGGTGGGCTCCTGCTTGCGATTCCTTTTAAAATGCATTCCCATGATCTCCAGGTGGGCTCTTCCTTACGACAAAACAAACAACCAAAGAAAAATGTCTGCCCCAGTATGGTGACTAGGCATATTGTCATGACCCGGATTTCCCACCATCGAGGTCATGATGGCGCCTACTAAATGGAAGCTAGGCAAGCCAAAAATTAATTACACCTCCATTAATTACCAATTTCTTATTAAGACTTATTATTAAAAACATATAACTTACAGCGGAATAATCAAAATTAGCGGAAAACTTAGTCAAATATGATAAAGAAAACCCAAACATGATACACTACCCAAGACTGGTGTCACAATACTCACGAACTTCTAAGAATAATACACAAAATTGTCTGAAAGAAAATACAAGTTGTTTATCTCGATTACATGAGATAACATAATGAAAAGCATAGATAGAAGAGACAACGGGTCCTGCGGACGCCTGCAAGGCTACCTCGTAGTCTCAGTAGTCGGAAAATCCACAAGTCGCTACTGCCGCTGCTGCTGTCCGTAACCTGTATCTGCGCAAAAAGAGCGCAGAGTGAAGTATCAGCACAACCGACCCCATGTGCTGGTAAGTGCCTGGCCTATCCCTGCGAACTAGTGACGAGGCTAAGGCCAGTCACCCACTTAAACCTGTACAGCTACAATACATATATATATATATACAAAATATTTATAAGGAAAGACTTTGTTCTGAAATAATAGTCAATAACTCGGGACATCCAGAATAATATAATCAACAGAATAAATCTTACTTTCATGTCTCAATTCCTTTCTCATTTCATCTCTCGTGATAGGCGTACCACCCGCTCCCAACTATCACAGTAATTACATCTTGTGGTAGGCGTACCAACCGCTCCCAAATATATCAATAGGCTACCGACAACTATGGCCAATGCCAAGATTTAAATCACTTCGTGGTCGGCGTGCCACACGATCCCATTTCTTATTATATAAGTGGTCGGCGCGCCACACGATCCCAATTCATAAATATATAAGTGGTCGGCGCGCCACACGATCCCAATTCATAAATATATATATTACCGGCATTTAGCCAATAATCTCTATATCAACAATATTTATAATTACCGGTTCTAAACCAATAATTGATAATAATTTCAACAATTTATCTTTATTACCGGTATAAATAACTCTTAATCAACAATTTATTCATAACTAAATTTCTATTCCTTCAAGCTAGGATAGAACAAACACTTACCTCGAAAGTTCACGAACGATTCAATCCGTAGCAATGCCTTTTCCTTTCGAATTTGACTCCAATCCAACCGTATCTATACACAATTGATTTCATATCATAAATTCTACTTAACAAACTAGTTCATATTGCTAAATATGATTTTTACAACATTCTGCCCGGAATAGTAAAAATCGACCCCGGGCCCACATAATCGAAACTCAAGTTTCAAACCAAAATAAGTTCACCCAATCCTCCATGAGTTCAAATATACAATTTGTTCTTAAGTTCGACTCCAAAACGAGGTCTAGATTGCAAATTCATTGAAAACCCTTACTATACTAAATTCTCAATTTTTCTACCCATTTACACCTAATTAGGCTTAGGAATTCAAATAATATTGATGGAAAATGAAGAAAACGAGTTAAGAATCACTTACCCAAGAAGTTTGATGAAGAATCGCTCAAAAATCGTCCAAGGAGTTATGGAGAAGAGAGTTGAACAGAAATAGGATTTTTATCCCGTTTCTGTTCTGTTTTGGGATTAAATTCACTGGGCAGTGATTTTGTTCTACGCGATCGCGTGAACTGGGTCGCAATCGCGGAAGGCAAATATTCAACACTACGCGATCGCATGGTCAATGCTGTGATCGCGTAGAAGAATTTCGCTGGGGTGGCTTATTTGTACTACGCGATCGCGTGAACAGGGTCGCGATCGCGTTGAAGGAGAACGGAAGGCTACGCGATCGCGTGCAGACGGCTGCGATCGCGTTGAAGAAGGACAGAAAACTTCGCGATCGCGTGCAGACAGCTGCGATCGCGTTGAGTACTTTGACAAGGCAGTGCGATCGCGTGTACAAGGCCGCTATCGCGTAGAGTAAAATGTCTGTGTAAAAATTGCAGAAAATCTGCTAGTTTCCTAAGTCCAAAAACACCCCGAACCACCCCCGAAACACTCCCGAGCCCTCGGGGCTCCAAACCAAATATGCACACTAACTCAAAAACATCATACGAACTTGCTCGCGCGATCAAATCGCTAAAATAACATCATAATCAATGAATTGAGCCTTAAAACTCAAGAATTCTTTAAAATTTCATAATTTCCAAAATTTCCAATTTAAGGCCGAAACACGTCAAACGACGTCCGTTTTCAACCAAACTTTACAGGAAGCGCTTAACCAATATATATGACCTGTACCGGGCGTCGGAACCAAAATACGAGCCCGATACCAGTACTTTTTAATAAAAATTCAGTTTCATTTTTTTAAACATTTTCAGAAAACAATTTAACAGAAAAATTTTTTCACCGGGGTTCTAGACCTCGGATTTCAATTCCGGGCATATGCCCAAGTTCCATATTTTTCTACGGATTTTCTGAGACAGTCAAATCACGGATCCGGGTTCGTTTACCAAAAATGTTGACCAAAGTCAACCATATCAATATTAATATCAAAATTCTTCAACTTTTTCACATATTTCACATATTTCAACATAAATATTTTCCAACTTTGTGCCCGGATTGTACACGCAAATCGAGGCAACTATAATTGAGGTTTTCAAGACCTCAAAAGCTCGGAATGATTAATAAAACAAGTGATGACCCTTTGGGTCGTCACATCCTCCACCTCTAGAACAACCATTCGTCCTCGAACGGACGAGAGAAGGAAGTACCTGAGTTGGGGAACAAATGAGGGTAGCGGCTCCGCATATCGGACTCGGACTCCCGGGTCGATGCCTCAGGAGGCTGACCTCTCCACTGAACACGCACAAAAGTATAACTCTTCGACCTTAACTGTCGAACCTGCCGGTTTAGAATGGCCACCGGCTCCTCCTCATAGGATAGATCATTGTCCAATTGGACAGTACTGAAGTCTAACACATGTGTGGGATCGCCGTGGTATCTCCGAAGCATAGATACATGAAAAACTGGATGCACGGCTGATAAGCTAGGCGGCAAAGCTAATCTGTAAGCCACCCCTCCCACTCTGTCTAGAACTTCAAATGGACCAATATACCTAGGGCTGAGCTTGCCCTTCTTCCCGAACCTCATCACGCCCTTCATAGGCGACTATCGGAGCAATACTCGTTCGCCAACCATAAAATCTACATCTCGAACCTTACGATCCGCATAAGTCTTCTGCTTGGACTGAGCTGAACGCAATCTCTCCTGAATAGTCTTGACCTTATCCAAGGCCTCCTGAACTAAGTCTGTACCTAACAACCGAGCCTCTCCTGGTTCAAACCATCCAACTGGTGATCGACATCGCCTACCATACAACGCCTCATACGGAGCCATCTGGATGCTAGACTGGTAACTGTTATTGTAGGCGAACTCTGCTAATGGCAGAAACTGGTCCCACGAGCCTCCAAAATCAATAACACAGGCTCGAAGCATGTCCTCTAGAATCTGTATAGTCCTCTCGGACTGGCCATCCGTCTGAGGATGAAATGTTGTACTCAAATGAACCTGGGTGCCTAACTCCTGCTGGACCGCTCTCCAGAACCGCGAGGTAAGCTGCGTACCCCGACAAGAGATAATAGATATCGGCACCCCATGAAGACGAACAATATCCCTAATGTAAACTTCCGCTAACCTCTCCGACGAGTAGGAGACAGATACTGGAATAAAGTGTGTTGACTTGGTCAACCTATCAACAATGACCCAAATAGCATCAAATTTCCTCCGAGTCAAAGGAAGTCCACTAACGAAATCCATAGTGATCCGCTCCCATTTCCACTCGGAAATTTCAATCCTCTGGATTACACCACCAGGTCTCTGGTGCTCATATTTCACCTGCTGACAATTTAGACACCGAGCGACATACGCAACGATATCTTTCTTCATTCTGCGCCACCAATAGTGCTGCCGTAAGTCCCGGTACATCTTCGCGGCGCCTGGGTGAATAGAATACCGCGAACTGTGGGCCTCTGCTAAGATTAACTCTCGAATCCCTTCGACATTGGGCACACAAACTCGACCCCGCAATTTCAATATCCCATCATCATCTAGATTTACCTGTGTGGCACCTCCCCGATGTACTGTATCTCTCAACTCACGCAAATGAGGATCATCAAATTGCCTCTCACGGATACGCTCAAATAAGGAAGAACGAGCAACCGTGCAGGCTAACACCCTGCTAGGCTCCGAAATGTCTAATCTCACGAACCGGTTAGCTAAGGCCTGGACATCTATAGCTAATGGTCTCTGACTGACCGGAATATATGCAAGACTACCCATGCTGGCATACTTTCTACTCAATGCATCGGCCACCACATTGGCCTTACCCGGGTGATATAAAATAGTAACATCATAGTCTTTTAGCAACTCTAGCCACCTTCTCTGCCTCATATTCAACTCTTTCTGCTTAAACAAGTACTGAAGACTCTTATGGTCGGTGTATACTTCACATGCTACACCATATAAATAATGCCTACAGATCTTCAATGCGTGAATAATCGCCGCCAATTCTAGATCATGCACTGGATAGTTCTTCTCATGAATCTTCAACTGCCTCGAAGCATAGGCAATAACCTTGCCATCCCGCATTAACACTACACCAAGCCCAATACGGGAAGCGTCACAATAAACAGTATAAGGTCCCGTACCCTGTGGGTAAAACCAATACCGGTGCTGTGGTCAAGGTTGTCTTGAACTTTTGAAAGCTCGCCTCACATTCATCGGACCATTCAAATTGAACACCCTTCTGGGTCAATCTGGTCAGTGGGGTTGCAATAGACGAAAATCCTTCTACGAATCGGCGATAATAACCCGCTAACCCCAAGAAACTCCGAATATCCGTGGCTGATGTCGGTCTAGGCCAGCTCTTGACTGCCTCAATTTTCTTCGGATCAACCTGAATACCTGCTGCCGTCACAATATGACCCAGTAATGCAACTGAACTTAGCCAAAATTCACACTTTGAAAATTTTGCATATAGTTGGCTATCTCTCAGAGTCTGCAAGGCCACTCTGAGATGTTGCGCATGCTCCTCCTGACTGCGGAAATATATTAATATGTCATCAATGAAGACTATTACAAACAAGTCTAAATAAGGCCGAACACCCGATTCATTAATTCCATAAAAGCTGCTGGAGCATTTGTCAACCCAAAAGACATGACCAAAAATTCATAATGTCCATACCGAGTGCGAAACGCTGTCTTAGGGACATCAGATGCCCTAATCTTCAGCTGATGATAGCCAGATCTCAAATCTATCTTTGAAAATACCTTGGCACCCTCAAGCTGGTCAAATAAATCATCAATTCGCGGAAGTGGATATTTATTTTTGATAGTCACCTTGTTTAACTGTCGATAGTCAATGCACATTCTCATCGAACCATCTTTCTTCTTTACAAATAATACGGGTGCACCCCACGGCGAAACACTAGGCCTAATGAAACCCTTTTCAAGTAAATCCTGTAATTGTTCCTTCAATTCTTTTAACTCTGGCGGAGCCATACGATATGGGGGAATGGAAATGGGCTGAGTGCCTGGAGCCAAGTCAATGCAAAAATCAATGTCCCTATCGGGCGGCATACCCGGCAAGTCTGAAGGAAATACTTCAGGAAATTCGCGAACCACTGGCACAGAGTCAATAGAAGGAACCTCAGCACTGGAATCACGGACATAGGCCAAATAAGCCAAGCATCCCTTTCTAACCATACGCTGAGCTTTAACATAAGAAATAACATTACGGCTAGTATGACCCGAAATTCCTTTCCACTCTATACGAGGCGAATTCGGCAGAGCTAAAGTCACAGTCTTGGCATGGCAATCTAAAATAGCATGATACGGAGATAGCCAATCCATGCCTAGTATAATATCAAAGTCCACCATATTTAGGAGTAATAAATCAGCACGGGTCTCGAGACCCTCAATTACTATAATACATGACCGATGAACTCGATCAACCACAATGGAATCGCCTACTGGTGTAGACACATGAACAGGAACACTCAGTGGATCACTGTGCTGAACCAAGTATGGTGCAAAATAAGAAGACACATACGAATATGTAGACCCAGGGTCAGATAATGCTGATGCCTTTCTATCACAAACCAAAATAATACCTGTAATGACGGCATCGGAAGACTCAGCCTCTGGTCTGGCGGGAAGTGCATAACATCGGGGCTGTGCCCCACCACCCTGAGCAGTATCTCTAGGACGATCAGCTGCTGGCTGGTCTCTACCTCTATCGGTCCGAGCTCCACCTCTATGACCTCTACCTCCACCTCTATGTCCTCTACCTCCGCCTCTAGCCGGCTGGGCAGGCTGTAAGGGAACTGGGGCCTGAATCATGGCGCGAGCACCCTGCTGGTGAGATCTGTCAGAAGCTCGAGGGCAATACATTGCAATGTGCCTAAGATCACCGCACGTAAAACAAGCCCCCGGCTGCTGAAAATAGCAAAGTGGTGGTGCACTGATAGGCTGCTGATCAGAGTAGCGTGGTTGAGAATTATGATCACCAGAAGCATCGTGAGAAACCTGAAGAGTTGACTGATAAGGCCTAGGAGGATGGCCTCTATCATGAGAATCTCTACCTCCAGACGAGGTACCACTGAATCTACCCGAATTATGAGATCTCTTATCTGATCCATGTCTCGCTCCCTGTGATAGAGCCAACTCGATCCGGCGGGCTGCATTAGCCGCCTCCTGAAAAGTGATTTCAGTTCCTGCCCCTATAGCCATCTGTAGCCGAATTGGCTGATTCAAGCCATCAATAAACCTCCTCACCCTCTCCCGATTTATGGGAAGTATGATAATAGCATGACGAGCAAGGTCCATGAACCTAGTCTCGTACTGTGTGACAGACATAGAACCCTGATGAAGATGCTCAAATTGTTTGCGCATAACCTCCCGCTGAGTTGCTGGAAGGAACTTCTCCAAGAATAATTCTGAAAACTGCTCCCAAGTCAAAGATGACGATCCCGCTGGCCTGGTTAGACAATAATCTCTCCACCAAGTCTTGGCGGAACCGGATAACCGAAAAGTAGCAAAATCCACACCATTAGTCTCCACAATACCCATAGTACGGAGAACTTCGTGGCAGCTGTATAGGAAATCCTGTGGATCCTCTGAAGGAGTGCCACTGAACGTGGTAGTGAACAACTTGGTAAACCTGTCCAATCTCCACAACGCGTCAGCAGACATGGCTGCACCATCATTAGACGGAGTCGCAATAATAGGTCGAGCTGCCTCAACTAGCTGAATCACAGGATCCTGAGCCTGGGGAATTACTGGCTCCGGAGTACGCGTAGCAGGAGTCTGATTACCTCCTCCAGCCTGAGAAGTGGCTGGTGCTACCGGTAATAAACCTGCTCTGGTGATATGATCTATAAAACCTGCTATCCGGACCAAAGCATCCTGAAGATCCGGTGAAAACAAAGCTCCTCCTGGGACCTGAGCTGGGCCTACTGGAGCTGCTGGGGTCGGAACTTCCTCCTCGATATGAACATGAGGCTCTGCCACTCGTGCTGCTGCTCGGGGCTGAGCTCTGCCCCTACCTTGGCCTCTAGTACGACCTCGACCTCGGCCTCTGCCCCTAGCGGGAGCTGCCGCCGCTGGGACCTCGGGCTGCTGGTCAGTAGATGAGGATGCACGTGTCCTTACCATCTGCGGAAGAACAGAGTAGAAGTTCAATTAACATTTAAAAGATCAAGTCGCACGACTGGAAAGAATAAAGGGAATATTTTCCTAACTCCGTAGCCTCTGGAGGATAAATACAAACGTCTCCGTACCGATCCTTCAGACTCTACTAAGGTTGTTCGTGAGTTGTGAGACCTGTGCAACCTAGTGCTCTGATACCAACTTGTCACGACCCGGATTTCCCACCATCGAGGTCATGATGGCGCCTACTAAATGGAAGCTAGGCAAGCCAAAAATTAATTACACCTCCATTAATTACCAATTTCTTATTAAGACTTATTATTAAAAACATATAACTTACAACGGAATAATCAAAATTAGCGGAAAACTTAGTCAAATATGATAAAGAAAACCCAAACATGATACACTACCCAAGACTGGTGTCACAATACTCACGAACTTCTAAGAATAATACACATAATTGTCTGAAAGAAAATACAAGTTGTTTATCTCGATTACATGAGATAACAGAATGAAAAGCATAGATAGAAGAGACAACGGGTCCCGCGGACGCCTGCAAGGCTACCTCGTAGTCTCAGTAGTCGAAAAATCCACAAGTCGCTACCGCCGCTGCTGCTATCCGTAACCTGTATCTGCGCAAAAAGAGCGCAGAGTGTAGTATCAGCACAACCGACCCCATGTGCTGATAAGTGCCTGGCCTATCCCAGCGAACTAGTGACGAGGCTAAGGTCAGTCACCCACTTAAACCTGTATAGTTACAATACATATATATATATATATACAAAATATTTATAAGGAAAGACTTTGCTCTGAAATAATAGTCAATAACTCGGGACATCCAGAATAATATAATCAACAGAATAAATCTTACTTTCATGTCTCAATTCCTTTCTCATTTCATCTCTCGTGGTAGGCGTACCACCCGCTCCCAACTATCACAGTAATTACATCTTGTGGTAGGCGTACCACCCGCTCCCAAATATATCAATAGGCTACCGGCAACTATGGCCAATGCCAAGATTTAAATCACTTTGTGGTCGGCGTGCCACACGATCCCATTTCTTATTATATAAGTGGTCGGCGCGCCACACGATCCCAATTCATAAATATATAAGTGGTCGGCGCGCCACACGATCCCAATTCATAAATATATATATTACCGGCATTTAGCCAATAATCTCTATATCAACAATATTTATAATTACCGGTTCTAAACCAATAATTGATAATAATTTCAACAATTTATCTTCATTACCGGTATAACACCAATAACTCTTAATCAACAATTTATTCATAACTAAATTTCTATTCCTTCAAGCTAGGATAGAACAAACACTTACCTCGAAAGTTCACGAACGATTCAATCCGTAGCAATGCCTTTTCCTTTCGAATTTGACTCCAATCCAACCGTATCTATACACAATTGATTTCATATCATCAATTCTACTTAACAAACTAGTTCATATTGCTAAATATGATTTTTACAACATTCTGCCCGGAATAGTAAAAATCGACCCCGGGCCCACATAATCGAAACTCAAGTTTCGAACCAAAATAAGTTCACCCAATCCTCCATGTGTTCAAATATACAATTTGTTCTTAAGTTCGACTCCAAAACGAGGTCTAGATCGCAAATTCTTTGAAAACCCTTACTATACTAAATTCTCAATTTTTCTACCCATTTACACCTAATTAGGCTTAGGAATTCAAATAATATTGATGGAAAATGAAGAAAACGAGTTAAGAATCACTTACCCAAGAAGTTTGATGAAGAATCGCTCAAAAATCGTCCAAGGAGTTGTGGAGAAGAGAGTTGAACAGAAATGGGATTTTTATCCCGTTTCTGTTCTGTTTTGGGATTAAATTCACTGGGCAGTGTTTTTGTTCTACGCGATCGCGTGAACTGGGTCGCGATCGCGGAAGGCAAATATTCAACACTACGCCATCGCGTGGTCAATGCTGCGATCGCGTAGAAGAATTTCGCTGGGGTGGCTTATTTGTACTACGCGATCGCGTGAACAGGGTCGCAATCGCGTTGAAGGAGAACGGAAGGCTACGCGATCGCGTGCAGACGGATGCGATCGCGTTGAAGAAGGACAGAAAACTACGCGATCGCGTGCAAACGGCTGCGATCGCGTTGAGTACTTTGACAAGGCAGTGCGATCGCGTGTACAAGGCCGCGATCGCGTAGAGTAAAATGTCTGTGTAAAAATTGCAGAAAATCTGCCAGTTTCCTAAGTCCAAAAACACCCCGAACCACCTCCGAAACACTCCTGAGCCCTCGGGGCTCCAAACCAAATATGCACACTAACTTTAAAACATCATACGAACTTGCTCGCGCGATCAAATCGCTAAAATAACATCAAAATCAATGAATTGAGCCTTAAAACTCAAGAATTCTTTAAAATTTCATAATTTCCAAAATTTCCAATTTAAGGCCGAAACACGTCAAACGACGTCCGTTTTCAACCAAACTTTACAGGGAAGCGCTTAACCAATATATATGACCTGTACCGGGCGTCGGAACCAAAATACGAGCCCGATACCGGTACTTTTTAATCAAAATTCAGTTTCATTTTCCTTAAACATTTTCAGAAAACAATTTAACAGAAAAATTCTTTTACTGGGGTTCTAGACCTCGGATTTCAATTCCGGACATATGCCCAAGTTCCATATTTTTCTACGGATTTTCTGAAATAGTCAAATCACGGATCCGGGTCCGTTTACAAAAAATGTTGACCAAAGTCAACCATATCAATATTAATATCAAAATTCTTCAACTTTTTCACATATTTCACATATTTCAACATAAATATTTTCCAGCTTTGTGCCCGGACTGTGCACGCAAATCAAGGCAACTATAAATGAGGTTTTCAAGACCTCAAAAGCTCGGAATGATTAATAAAACAAGTGATGAACCTTTGGGTCGTCACACATATCATGTTATCAGATATTAAAACTCGAAGCTAAACTTCAGATTGCACTTCCCTTATTTTTCATGTGGGTGCCTAGTTCTATTTTGTAAAGGTATTCCCTTGTTTTTCTTGTGGGTGCATGCTTTCTAAATTTAAAATGTATTCCCTTATTCTACAGGTGGGCCCCTGCTTTCAAACTTAAAATGTATTCCCTTATTCTACAGGTGGCCGCCTGCTTACAAACTTAAAAGATATTCCTTTGTTCTACAGGTGGGCGCCTGCTTTCAAACTTAAAAATGTATTCCCTAATTCTACAGGTGGGCGCCTGCTTATTAAACTTAAAATGTATTCCCTTGTTCTACAGCTGGGCGCCTGCTTGCTAAACATAAAATGTACTCCCTTGTTCTACAGTTGGCGCCTGCTTACTAAATTTAAAAATGTATTCTCTTATTCTATAGGTGGGCGCTTGCTTACTAATTAAAATGTATTCCCTTGTTCTACAAGTGGGCGCCTACTTACTATACTTAAAATGTATTCCCTTGTTCTACAGGTGGGCGCCTGCTTAGAGGTAGGAGGCTCCTGCTTACTAAACTTATAAATGTATTCCCTTGTTCTACAGGTGGGCGCCTGCTTTCTAAATTAAAATGTATTCCCTTGTTCTACAGGTGGGCGCCTGCTTTCTAAACTTAAAATGTATTCCCTTATTCTACAGGTGGGTGCCTGCTTTCTAAACTTAAAATGTATTCCCTTATTCTACAGGTGGGCGCCTGCTTACTAGACTTAAAATTTACTCCCTTGTTCTACAGGTGGGCGCCTTCTTTCAAACTTAAAATGTATTCCCTTATTCTACAGGTGGGCGCCTGCTTACAAACTTAAAAGATATTCCCTTGTTCTACAGGTGGGCGCTTGCTTTCAATCTTAAAATGTATTCCCTTGTTCTACAGGTGGGCGCCTTCTTTCTAAGCTTAAAATGTATTCCCTTGTTCTACAGGCGGGCGCATGCTTTCTAAACGTAAAATGTATTCCCTTGTTCTACAGGTGGGCGCCTGCTTACTAAACTTAAAATGTATTCCCTTATTCTACAGGTGGGCGCCTGCTTTTTGAACTTATAAATGTATTCCCTTATTCTACAGGTGGGCGCATGCTTTCAAACTTAAAATGTATTCCCTTATTCTACAGGTGGGTGCCTACTTACTAAACTTAAAATGTATTCCCCTATTCTACAAGTGGGCGATTGCTTGCTAAACTTAAAAATGTATTCCCTTATTCTACAGGTGGACACCTGCTTACAAACAACCCTACAAACCGAAGGAGATTTTCTCCCCCAGTTTGATAACCGGGCTATGAATTATTTTACCAATTAAACTAAGTTCTATTATCCAATAAGTCCTGAACACTCATAACTTTCTCTTCTACAGATCTTACCTCATTGTACTTATTATCAAATGTCTTACTATTCTCTATTACCGAGGAGGGTCTTGACACTTCTTAAGTAAACTTTTAGAATGACCTCATATTTTCCCATCACAACTTATGTTTCTTATGATTTTTTTCCATTTAACTAAGTCCCATTTTTTCAGGGGGTCCTAAGAATTTCCAGACATACCTGTTTGGGTACCGCCTTTCTTTACGGAGAATTCTTCCAAAACTTCTGGCCCTGTTTCAATCAAAACAAATCTTGTTAGTTTTAAACGTGGTTTCCGAATCCTTCACAGGCTGAAATTTACTAATTTCCTTGTTTTCATGAATCTTAAAGTACGACAATTGCCATCCTCTTCGAAGTATATGTTGTTTTTCTTGCCGGATCCCATTATCTCCAATCTTGAAGTCTATTGTTCCTTCACTTTCTTTGATAACTGATTACATTTGAAGACCTTGGTCATTTCTTGGCTGACCCCTTCATTTGTCAAAATATATATCTCTTCACAATTCGAACCCCATACTTCTATTTGTTGTACTATTCTCCGGATTGACACTTGCCAACCTTTGTGTTTCCTATAAACCCCGAACATTCTTAAATGTTGCTCTTTTTGATTTAAACCAACGGCCGTGCCCTTGAAGTCTTTATTGTTTCATCACTAGTCATGATAACTTTGATTTCCTTTTGGGAAGATTTTGATTATTATTGGTTTACCACTCTTTGTCAACCCAATCATGAGGCATTTGTTTGATCTATTCGCCCTCAAACTTCATTTGTTGTGTTATTCGGAATCCGAGCTCTTATATTTCAAGTATTCCCAAAGCATATTGACGGTTGGCAACTCAATCATGTCTGGTATTTTCCTGAATTACGACAATTCGATGTGTTGGCCAGATCCCATCTCGTGCAATTAAAAAGTTTGGTGGTAAATTTTGGAGTCATTTCTTTACTCGTTATAACCCGACAGACTCAAGAAGAGAGAGTAAAACAAGGTGGGATGAATGGAATGAAAGAAAACGGAAAGAGACGATTCCTAACAAGAAACCTACGGAGTAACGACCCAACGGATATGAATACCGACTCTAGCAACCTTGACATGCACTTTTAGACTTCTCTCTTCTCTGTATAGCAAATCTGATGTTCAACTCTTGTTGCAACTTTTCGTGAAACTGTTCTTCAATATTTCATTTCCCCAATCTGATTTATAATCCTTAGTTGACTTGTAGTGCCCATAGGGTTTTCACCATCAAGCCTCTCTCATTTTAAGTTTTCTCTCTGTTCACTGTCGTCTTACGGTGCCCGTGAGGGTTTTCACCAATAAGACTCACGCATTTTGATTTCTCTCATCTTGGGGTCCCAAGGTAGTTCTTATCATCATGACTTTCTAATTCTTCATTTCCCTGGAGTGTTGCCCCTAATATGATTCACCCTTTTGCTCGCTTGACTCGACACTTTTGAAGATTGATCGGAAGGTCTTTCTTTGGACCGTAATGTAGCTTTCAGATGGGTTTAGAAAGAAGGTTATAAAGGCTCAAGATATCTCAATGTGGGTTCAATAATTACAACTTCCAGAATCATATTTTCCTCAACAACCATAACTTCTACCGCAGTTTCATTCTTGGGGATTTTTGGACTTTTCTTCTATTGTGACTGTACCTCAGCGAGGCTGCCTACGTACCCTTTCGGGATCAAGTCAAACGTAGTTCAGGCAATTGCATTTGTTGTTGCGATGTTTTATTTCCTTTCACTTCTTTTCCTTTCTTTTCATTTTCTTTTCCTTCCTTTTCTCCTTTTCTTTTTTTTTCTTTTCTTTCCCTTTTTCTTTTGTTTTCTTTTGTTTTCTTCTTTTTTTTCGTTTTTCTTTTCCTCTTCTTTTCCCCTAATTCCACATTCAACCTTCAATTTTTGTTGTTGATTCCGAAAGAGGGATATGAAAATATAATAAGGCTCAAAAGGATAGCAATGGATGAAGTGTTTAGATAGCAAAACAAAATGCCTTCGTCATTCCAATCTTCAAAGCCTACCAAGTACAAACTATATAGTTAAGACCTTTTAATTGATTCACATATTATCCTTCTGTATTTGTCGATTCTTAGTTCCATTGGGCAACAATTTTGGTACCACGAATGGTCCTTGTAGACATGAGGCATTCTTGCCTTTGACTTAAAACCGGTGATGCATTTTCACAGTATTTCTTTATTTTCTATTTTCCCCACTTTCACTTGATTCAGGTTTCAAAGTGTGCCCGTATGTTTTTACTTCATCAAAGTACTTTTACATTTTCATTGTTTCATTGACTTTTAAACCAGGCTAAGAATTATGTGCATGTCATGTCACTAAAATCAATATGAAAAGAATTGTGTAACGATTAGAAATAGAGTGACTAGAAATATCGAGAAACCGAGAATTGTATTTGACTTATGGGATGAAACAACAAAATGAACATATTAGATTAGAATTACAAACCTAGATGGCACTAAAACAAGCTATTACTACTTAAAACAAAATTAAGCAGACAGATAAAAGGTTTGACTCTCAAGGCAGTGTCTAGATGACAACCCTGAAATGACTTGAACAACAGAAATGACACCCAAAATAAAGCACCAAAACTCCACGCTGGGTGACTGAGAGATGGAGCGTCTTCCCAATTGTCACGACCGGCATCTTAGCCACTGAGTTTCGCATCCATATTGTTGGGGTCTTCACTCACCACATTTTCGAGAGGATTCTCATACTTCCTATTGCCATGTACCTTTCCCAATAAATGTGCTCCACCATGTGCATGCATAAGATTCTGAGTAATACTCTGAGTGGCACTCTTCTGGACCGCAATTACTCCTTCCTGAATCATTCTTTCTATCTCCCTTATCAAATCCCGGCAGCTTTCGACATCGTGCCCATAGGCATTGGAATGGTATTCACAACTTTTAGAAGGATCAAAGCACCTTGAATGTTTGTCCACCTGATTCGGAGGGATTGATGCAATCAAGTTGTGACGCTTCATTTTCTCAAACAAGCCTGCATATGACTCCCTGATGGGGGTAAAAGTTATCTTTCTTTGCATCCTCTCGTTCTTAAATGCTTGACTGGGCCGAAAACCTGAGCAAGGAAGGTTTAGGTTGACTTGTGGAGGTGGGTAAGACATTTTTGGATATGGAGCATATGATGGTGCATTGTGGTTAGGGTACCAGGAAAGTGATGTATGATTTTGGGGGTTCTGTGGAGAGGGGTAACCATGAGGAGGATGACACGGATATCTGTGGGGTTGATATTGAGTCTTAAAGTGTTTAATATGAGTGCCCACTGGACCCTGTTGTTGGTGGCAGCTACGGCCTGATGATAGGATAAAAGATCGAGTGTTTTTTGTGGGGTTAGTTTGGGGTTTATTTTGAGTTTGAATAGGTTTGGCAAAAACAATTAGCGAAACTTGTTGTGGATGGGATTCAACATCTTTTTTATCAATAACAGGAGCATCCCGAGAACTTGCTCATTCCACTTGAGCCATAAATCCTTTAAGCTCTCCTTGGGCTTCTTTTCAGTCTCAGATAGAGAGGAGCAATTTGGAGCAACGTTTCTATTATACCGAAAATGCCGCACAAAATCTTGAGCCATGTCACCTAATATAGGCCATTTGCAAACATCGTGACGATTATACCATTCTAAAGCTGCCCCAGTCAAGCTCTTACTGAAGTATGTCACAACCAAATCATCTCTATCCCCTACACCTTTCATTTTATCATATTAGATCCTCAAGTGGGTTACCCGATCTCCAATTCCATCGTACAAGTTAAAATTTGGCAATTCAAACCCCACAGGCAGGCGAATGTTGGAGAACATAGAAGATTCTTTGTGAGATATGTTACCTAGGTCTTTCATTCCTTTTAAGGATAGCTCTTTTTGCTTTATGGCCATTTCGTCTTGCCATACTTTTCCCGTGACCTTTTCATTTTCATTATGTAGCTCACCCCGAAGGCTTTTCCAATCATTATTGTCCGGGGTAGCGAATATGATAGGAAAAGTTGGTGGTGGCGGGGGTGGTGCCTTTCTAGTTATCCAGGCTTGATACATATCAGCCACGTGTTGTCTCAACATCCGCACTTCCTCACTCAACCCATTATCCCGTTCATTCACCTGTTGTCGGGCACCGGTACCAACCACATCAACTCTATTGTTGTTTGTGATCGCCTTTTGTCGTCAAGAAGAATTACCACTTTGGAACCACAAAACAACCACCTTTCTCTAATGCAAACATAAAACCACCATATTAGCGTTAGGGTATTTTTATTTTCTTTCCTTTCTTGTTTTTCTGCTATTTCTTTTCTTTCTGCCTTGATTGGGTTTTTTTTTATTATGGTCGAATCCTATGTGGATTGCCTGCGTATCATGACCCCGCATGAATCATACCAAGCGTAGTTCTTGCAAATTAATGCAATAATGATGAGATATTTTTTTGGTATTTTCAAATTTGTTTTTTCTTTTCATTGAAGAGAAATTACGAAAATCGACTCCAATTATAAACTCGATGTTTAACACTAGTTCCCGAGCACATTAAAACTTCACATCTAGGGGCCCGTGGGGCATCATTAGGAATCACCACAGGCTTCCACAAGACTGAGAATATTTCAATGCCAACTAAGACTATTTTTAACAACAGATGGCAATGTAATGACTTATTCTAACAAAGTGGCTATGTTTGCAAAATTTCGTTTAAGAAACTAAACTCAAAATTTTCTGATCCTTGGGCCCATGTGGCATCAATTAGCATCGCCACAGGCTGACACAAGACTGAGAAGATTTCAATATCAACTGAGACTCATTTTTAACAACAATTGGCCACGTACTTATTTGACAAAATGGCTATTTTTGCAAAAATTTTGTTTTAGGAAACTACAAACTCAATGATCAAAACTAAATCAAAATTTCTCATCTTGGGGCCCATGGGGCATCATTCAGCATCGCCACATGCCGACACAAGACTGAGAAGTTTTAATGCCAAATGTGGCTATCTTAGCAAAAACCGGACATGCAATGGCTTATTAAACAAAATGGGTATTTTTTGTAAAGTTGATAAGTGACTCAAACTTGATTTTGCGGCCACGGTGTTTCAACATTTCCACAAGGTATATTTCAAGCGTGTGCCCGCAAATTATTTAAAATGAGTCAAAATGGCTATTCTTGCAAAAACGACCTTCTGACGTCCTTTTGGGGGACATTCGGCTTATTTTAAATAGGAATAGCATCACCTGACTTATTTATAATAAAATTAAAATTTTGACATTTTTGGTTATTTTTACAAAAGGTGTGGTTGGACCCAATGAGGGTTGCCTACGTATCTCACAATGAGAATCAAACCACTGTAGTTCGGGCCAATTGGCCAAAATCAACACTATTTTTTGACCAATCAAATTACTTCCATTTTTCAAATATTTTCTTTTTCTTCATTTTTTATTTTTCAAAAAATCCGGCAGCATTTCGATACTATTTGGGTATTGGATTTTTTTTACAGTAAATGGTTATACTTCTTTAATCCTAACATTGATATTTTTTTGTTTCATTTTTTTCACTCATGATATATAAGCCGGTCAACATGTGAAGCCGAGCAAATAAATACAATTAGCACAAAATATGCATCAGGATGGTCATTATAATTCGGGTCACCTCCTTGACGGACCCAACCCCTGTGTTGAGTCTCCTATGTCAGAATGCATGTGATGCAAATAAACGTCCTACTATGAGTTCGGCATGATTTTATTGTTCAACTAGGTTTAAACTCTAGGTTTATTGGTCTAGACCTGGCTTACCCGAGCTGACAACTCGGGCCGAGGGGGAGGCAGCATACCGGGGATACAGAAGCTCGATAACACAAGAGAAGCTATACAAAGTGCACCCTTCTCCATGTTTTAGAAGACTCAGAAAGAGGGAGGGATTAGCGACAATTTTATATAGTTCAACAAATATTAAAGCGACAAATATTTAGCACGGAAAGCATGGAACATATATCAACACCAAATAAAGCCAAATACAATAATTTAACTGAGCTCAAATTGTTGAACTCTGAACCGAAGTTCTGGGTTATTGTCCTCAGCAGAGTCGCCAGAGCTGTCACACCTCCTTTCTCTGAAAGCGCTTTATCGGCTTTTACTACACCCCAGGAAGAGGGATAGTAATAAAGGAGTTTTTCCATTTTAAGGATAACCAAAATGGGATTCGTTTTTATTTAAAAAATCAGAGTCTCCACTTGGGAGATTTATGGTGTCCCAAGTCACCGTTTTGAATCCCGAATCGAGGAAGGGTTTGACTCTGTTTAATAGTTGCGAACCGAGTAAGAAATTCTGTTAACCTGGGAGAATGTGTTAGGCATTTCTGAGTTCCGTGGTTCTAGCACGGTCGCTCAACTGTCATATGGCTAAAATACTTGATTTTAATACATATTATCCTATTTGTGCATTTCTAGAATTAACTATTTCTTTTTGTCAAATTGTTTTATTTTAAGAAAGTGAACATCGTTCAAGGACATGTTTTTAGATTATGTCACATGAAATGCACCCGGATCCTCGACACATTCTTATTCGACGTTTTTGGATTTGGATTTTGGTTGCATGAAATGCACACCCGTATTAGGAAGGTAAGATTATTAAAAATCGCGCCTAAAGCAACTAGCGTATTATATCTTTTGGGAAGACCGTGAAATTTGCTAAACGACCCGTCCCGAATTTCTATGTTTTTTATTAGGTACTTAATGAGGGCCCCGCAATTGTATTTTATTTGGCGAGACTCGTCTTATTTTTTTTTATTAAGGCCCAACTAAAGGAACTAAATTTTCTATTTTTGTCTCAAAAGCTTAATTAATCTGTGAATATAAATTTGAACTCTTAACCCAAGTCCGAACCCAGACAAAAGCTTTTAGCTTGAGCCCACTACCTAATTAGAAGTCTAATTTTATATCCGCGAATTAATTCTCTATAATCTTAATATAGTCTTAATATTTATTCAACATGAGCAAAGAATTTTGGCTCCGAGTTCAAGTCCACATTTGAACAAGAGGTAACACCTATTAACTCAAATGCACTACCTAACTCAAAGGCCTAAATATCTGTTGCATTTCAATCAGATGGTATAAAAAATGAATGGCTACGTCAATGCAATTGTGAAATAACTCACAGTGACGGCCTCCTCTAGAAATTGTAATAATAACCCCTTTATGTGATAGCCAAGTTTAGTCTTCGTTTTTAGCCAATAAATCAATTTAAATGCCACAACAAACGAATATCTATTATGAATTAAATAGCAGAAACAAATTTGGCATGTAATAATTTCATACTATAACAAAATTTGACAAATAGAAACATGTTCAATTGATTATGTTCATATTATAGCTCCACATCCGCATGAATCAGAAAACAACTATGACAGAATTAATGTCAACCAATTCTCACTTGGTTACAGTTCAATGTTTGTTTAGCCAAATGGTATACAAATCATCTTTGATTTAGCAATTGATGAAACAACAACCATATAAGCACTTCAAAGGGGATTACAATTATTTTACTATGTAGAATCATTAAGCAACAACTATTAAGGATCAAAACTGCTTTCGTCCTTAATGGAGATTACAAACTAAAGATCATACCAAGGAAAGATAACAAAACATATTTCTTGCAACAAAGCCAGTCAACACATTTACAACTACAACGCAATGTGATTAACAAAGTAACACTAAATGAAAGTGAATTAGATGAATTAACTTCCAGCAGGAGATATAAGAACAAACAAACAACCAACAGCTAGGATGTAAGGAAGGAATTGAAAACATTTAGACACTTAGGATCTCAAACACAGTGAAACAACAACCAAAAAGGATCCAGATTCAATCTGGAATCACGAGAGTCCTCCTTGAGCCAACGATACATGGATCAAAAACCAAGTTCTAATCCAATTCTTGTTTATAAAATGACTCAAACTGACAGTAAAACTGGAAGCAAAAGATTCAATTTCGATGCTCTCGTCAAACGTTGTACAAGCCTATGGTTCATTAGCCTCATGAATCAAAATGGGTACAGAACTGTTAATGTACGAAAACTATTTCTATGAATGCATCTAAAGACAATAGAATGCATAAAAATGTTCTACAACCTCCTCCAAAAATGAACATAGTTGAGTCGATACTAGTGTCATTCTAACCACCATCATTAACACAATGAAATAAGAGGAGAATAGGGGATTGAACTTCAATTTCTTCTAATGGGATTTCGTGACTGAAAGTGCAGGGGAGACCAACGAGCTAAATTCAACTGGTAAAAATCGAAACAGCAGCAAACAAAACGAGTAACTCGGTAGAAGAAACAACAGATACCCTGAACCGATACCTATGGAACAGCAGTAGCAAGTCGAACTGCAACGAGAATTTAAACCAAATGGAAACGAACCTCACTCAAACTTGTTAAACCAACTTATATCTAAGCTTTACCATTTTCTAAAAGTAGCAACAACAATTAAGCAAATTATCAAGTTTAAAGCATAAAACTTTTATTTAGAATGTCGCACAATATCACATAACTTGACAGCAACAGAAAACTAAAGCATCTAATCATCGCAAAGTAACGGAATGAAACAGAGGAAAAGGAAATGAGTACTAAACTTTAGAATGATAGGGGAAACATTATTACAAATTTTGATGTAATGGAGCATGAATTATCAAATTACATAATTAAAATAGAGAGGAGTACTTTGAAGTAAAAACAGACTAGGAGATTCAAATCAAATCTAATAAATCTTCAATCGGAACTTTCAACTAGAGTCATCATAGAGAACATGGGAGGCGTCAACTGGAATCCAACCAAACAGTAACAACGATGAGCTCGACAATCAGCTCCAACTCAATTGAACTCCAGAAGAAGAACAAACAATCGAAAAATTTAAAACAAAATTCAACAAAGTTATGAACCCTAGAATTCTGGAATTTTCATCTCCGTTCTCTTCGAATTTTCTCTCTCAAAATCCCCCCCCCCCCTATCTTCGCCTTCTTCGCCTCTAAAATAGCCTTCAGGCTTTGGCTCAAATGGAGGATGATAGAGACGCGCGAATTCCGTGTCTCTATTTTGATGAGGCTCTGATAATATCAAAGGAAAAATGGGTTGTACTCGGGTTGTACTCTTTGGGCCTGGGGTTTTGAGGGTGTTTTTTTTTAATTTGTTTTGGGCTTAGGAGTGTTTTTTATATTTTTGTATTTTCCTTCCCTTATTTTCACTTGTATTTTTGTATTCGTTGTAATATATTATATATATTTTTCAAAGTTTTTTTATTTTATAAAATTGAGAGATTAAACTGACAATTAAAATAATTAAAGTCTAAAACTATTTAATAATGATTTTGTAGCAATTTTCAATTAAAGTAGTAAAATGCTAAAATAAACTATTTTTGTGATTTTCTTTAGATTGTTAAAATGAATTAACGCATATTATTATATTAATACAAAAAATGCAATAAGAATTAAAGAAAAATTGTAAAATTAATTGATTTGAAACTTTTGGAATAATTTCCTTAGGACAAAAATCATGTGCTCAGAGTCTCGATTGTCATTGTGGTTATTGTGTTTTTCCTTGGGGTTCCGCGACTTTATTAGTTATTGTTGAATCCCTTGCCGGGATGTTTTTGTTT
>JASVEL010010431.1:0-24227 GCA_032618575.1 Nicotiana noctiflora
ACCTATACTCCTCCCTTCGAGGTCCCGGTGGAAAAGCCAGCCAAGAGCCTAGAGCAGAATGAGATGATGCGGAAAGTCAAAAGCCTGGAATAGTCCTTCAAGAGCATGAACGGGATGGGAAATCAGGTCAGTGTGGCTTATAAAGATTTATGCCCTTTCCCCGACGTATAACTACCAGCGGGGTTCAAGATGCCCAAATTTGATCTGTACGAAGGGCATGGTGATCCCATGTCTCATTTACGAGGATTTTACAGCAAGATGAGGGGAGCGGGTGGAAAAGATGAGCTACTGATAGCTTATTTCAGACAGAGTTTGAGTGGGTCTGCTTTATAATGGTACACAAGGCAAGATTCAAGCAGGTGGTATACTTGGGATGATCTGGCGCAGGCTTTCGCCGGGCACGTTCAATATAACCTGGAGATAGTGCGAGACCGTCTCACATTATTGAAGTTTGAGAAGAAACCAGGGGAGAGATTTAGGAAATTTGGATTTTGTTGGAGAGAACATGCAGCTAGAGTTGATCCTCGGATGAGAGAGGGGGAGATGGTAGATTACTTTCTACAAACTCTCGAGCGAACCTACTTCGGTCACTTGGTGACCTTAGTAGGAAAATCCTTCAACGAAGTGGTAAAGATAGGTGGCATGATAGAAGAGTGTCTCAAGACCAACAAAATATAGTTATTCAGCGATCAAGGAAACAACATACACCATTCAGAGCGGCACGGGAGGTGTGCTCGGGAAAAAGAAAACAAAGGATGTCACAATGATAGAGGCTAGCAATTGGTCCAGATCCAGATGTCCTTCCCCCCATTACCAATCCAGACCCCCTCACCTAAATTACCCCCACATTCCAAATTATCCTTCACAATCCTATTACCCACTACAAGAATAACATTTTTCAGTCCATCAAGCACAAGCAAACACCCAACCTCCGGCGCGCCCGTAATGGCGCGCGCCAACTCCACATAATACATACCCAGCTCCACATAATACCTACCCAGCTCCACAAAACACCTACCTACCACCAAGGGCCTACAGAAATCCCGCAGGGCCAGGTTTCCAGGGGAATCAGGCTTTCAGGAATGAAATGGTTCATAGGCAGACAACATTCACTGAATTAGGAGAAACCTATACTGCTTTGTTTCACAAATTAAAACAGATAGGTTTGCTGAGTCCTATTGAGCCCAGATTGCCAAATCCCTTACCCCAAAATATGTACACTATGAATATTGTTCGAGAGCTCCCGGACATGATACCGAAAAATGTTGGAAGTTGAAACGGGCGGTGAAAGATATTATTGACACCAATAAGATTGAAGTTCAAACACTAGAGGTACCCAATATCAACCAGAATCCACTGCTGACTCACCATGAGGCACATATGATTGAGTTGATACACAAAGAAGGTGAACTAAGCAACCGTCACGGAAGGTAATGATGATTCGGTCTAGTAAATCCGTTGCAAAAGAAAGGGTAACCAATGGGAAGACAATGGACCAAATCAAGCCAGTTGTGTTAAAGGAGAAGGAAGTATCAAGTTGTATTGCAATGAAACCAGAACCAGAAAAAGTGGTAGTATTGGGGGTTGTAAGCAAACCTATCTTGGTTGTGAACGGGGATCGCACAGAGCCGATCATCATAAAGAAGGTAACTCAATTACCATTAATCGATACCAAAGCTATCCCTTGGAACTATGAATGAGTGGTGGTAACATATAATGGAAAGGAAGTCAGAGAAGAAGTGTGTGAAACCCATGGGTTGACTCGTTCGGGAAGGTGTTTTGTTCCTGCAGAGTTAAGAAAATCCAATCCAGCAGTGGCAAAGAAACCTGTAACTACAGAAGAAGCAGAAGAGTTCCTAAAGTAAATGAAGATGCAAGACTACTCCATAGTAGAGCAGTTAAGGAAAACGCCAGCCCAAATCTCATTGTTGTCATTATTAATCCACTTAGATGAGCATCGCCAAGCATTGATGAAGATATTTAATGAGGCCCATGTCCTTGACAAGATCATTGTAAATCATCTTGAGAACATTGCAAACAAGATTTTTGAAGTTAACAGGGTAACATTCTCCGATGACGAGTTACCGTTAGAAGGAACTGAACATAACAGGGCACTTTACCTCACAATAAAGTGCGAAAATTCAGTGGTAACCCGGGTATTAATTGACAATGGGTCCAGCGCAAACATTTTCCCTTTGTCCACTTTGGAGAAACTCAAGATTAATAATGAAAGAATCCACAAAACAACATTTGTGTGCGTGGATTTGACGAGGGTGGCAAGAATACTGTTTCAGATATTATGCTAGAACTTACCATTGGGCCAGTAGAGTTCAAGATGGAATTCCAAGTATTGGATGTTGATGTATCTTATAATGTTCTGCTGGGCCGACCATGGATCCATGCTGTGAAGGTCATGTCGTCTTCACTTCATCAGATGGTAAAGTTCGAATGGGACCGTCAGGAAATTGTGGTCCATGGAGAAGATAATTCTTGCAATACTATTACTCCATTTGAAGAGGTTAAGGATGATAGGGGCCCATGTGTATACCATGTGGTAGATACAGTATTAGTTGCTAAGATTCCGGATGGTGAGCATGTTCCTGTGCGAAAGGTGGCAACCACGTCTGTTATGGTGGCCACAAAAATGTTGAGAAATGGGTTTCTACCTGGAAAGGGATTAGGTGCTTCACTCCAAGGTATTATACAACCAGTTTCTCTTCCTGGTAACATTGATACTTTCATGATAGGCTTCAAACCCACTATGGCTGACATAAGAAAAGTCAGAAAGATGAAGAAGAAGGTTTGGATTCTTCCCGAGCCAATCCCGCATCTCTCCAGATCGTTTGTCAAAGCAAGTACCATAAAATTATCGGCTCCAATTATTCTCGGACCATTGATTGGGTCGAATGAAGATCTGGATCAAGGTTTTGAAAGGTTGTTTGCCGATGTCAATGCCATAGAAACAGGGTAAGGATCCAGTAGGGCAGACGTGCAGTTTGTGGGGCCTAGGGCCAATGTCAACAATTAGACAACTACTCCTCTTCCTACTCGGAGGGGATCTTGGTAGTAGGCTTTGGATTTTCTTTCTTTGCTTTCTGGATTACCCTAGAGTTGTAATCCAATTCCTGTTTTCTTTTTTTTTTCTTTTTGAACAGTTCTCTTTTTACCGGTTCTAATGAGATGGCATCCACGACGAATCTTCAACCTAGTCTAAAAGTTCAATCTGATTCCAAATTAATTATGCAAGAAATTGATTATAATGATGAATCGGAATACGATGAATATAAGGCTTTTGAAGAAATAAGTAAAGAATTCAGCCAGTTTGAGGAGAAATCCAAGCCCAATTTGAGCGACACTGAAGCAGCCAATTTAGGGGATGTTGACAATGTTAGAGAAACTAAGATAAGTATCCACATTGAATCAAACATAAGGGATGAGCTACTTGAAACACTCATAGAATTTAAAGACGTTTTTTCATGGTCGTATGATGACATGCCAGGATTAAGTACCGATTTAGTGGTTCACAAATTGCCCACTGACCCAGCATGTCCTCCTGTCAAGCAAAAATTGAGGAAATTCAAAACAGATATTAGTGTGAAAATTAAAGAAGAAATAACCAAACAACTGCAAGCAAAGGTTATTCGTGTCACCAGATATCCCGATTCGTTGGCTAATGTAGTACCAGTACCGAAAAAATATGGGAAGATTCGGGTATGTGTTGACTACCGCAATCTTAACAGGGCAAGTCCAAAAGATAACTTTCCCTTGCCCAACATTCATATTTTGATCGACAATTGTGCTGGGCGGGAGGTTGGGTCTTTCATGGATTGTTTTGCTGGGTATCATCAGATCTTGATGGATGAAGAACATGCAGAAAAGACAGATTTCATTACCCCATGGGGAACTTATTGCTACCGGGTAATGCCGTTCGGTTTGAAGAACGCTGGGGCAACATACATGAGAGCAATGGCTACTGTGTTTCATGACATGATACACAAAGAGATTGAGGTGTATGTAGATGATGTGATCATAAAGTCAAAGCGGCAAGAAGACCACGTGCCGGACTTGAGAAAGTTTTTTCAAAGACTTCGGAGGTATAACATTAAGCTCAACCTGGCCAAATAGGCATTTGGGGTTCCCTCGGGAAAAATGTTAGGATTTATTGTCAGTCGGCGAGGCATTGAGTTGGACCCATCAAAGATCAAATCCATCCAAGAATTGCCAGCACCGAAGAACAAGACCGAAGTAATGAGTCTTCTGGGAAGATTAAACTACATCAGCCAATTCATTGTTCAGCTCACATCGACGTGTGAACCTATTTTTAGGCTGTTAAAGAAGGATGTTGCAGTCAAAATGGATTGAAGAATGCCAAGAGGATTTTGATAAGATAAAGGAGTATTTGTCAAACCCACCTGTGT
Organism: Nicotiana noctiflora; assembly: GCA_032618575.1. Classification (NCBI taxonomy): domain Eukaryota; kingdom Viridiplantae; phylum Streptophyta; class Magnoliopsida; order Solanales; family Solanaceae; genus Nicotiana; species Nicotiana noctiflora. Next base: position 4,419 of record JASVEL010010431.1, read on the forward strand.
TGGTTCCACCTTAACCCGAGAGGTCTCTAATTCTTTATCTAACAGTCTTGGATAATTCGTTTGGCTGCGTATTGGGGCAACATGAAATCACTGGGTAGTTGTTGTTGTATGAAATCACTGGAAGGAAGGAACAAGCCATCTATTATCTCAGTAAGAAGTTCACAGCCTATGAAGTTAAGTACACTCATCTTGAGAAGACGTGTTGTGTCCTACTTGGGTAGCACAGAAGTAAAAGCATTACATGTCTTCCTACACTACTTATCTCATTTCACGCTTGGATCTATTAAGTATATTTTCCAGAAACCTATGCCCACAGGGAGGTTAGCAAAATGGCAAATATTACTTACAGAGTATGATATCGTCTATGTGACAAGGACGGCCATGAAATCTCAAGCCTTAGCCGATCACTTGGCTGAGAATCCTGTTGATAATGAATATGAACCTTTAAGGACGTATTTTCCCGATGAAGAAGTGTTGCATGTAGACGAACTAGAACTGACTAAGGAGCCAGGATGGAAACTTTTCTTTGACGGAGCTGCGAATGCAAAAGGAGTTGGAATATGAGCAGTACTTATTTCTGAAACAGGACATCATTATCCTGTTACAGATCAACTACGCTTCTATTGCACCAACAACATGGCTGAGTATGAAGCATGCATTTTGGGGTTACGATTAGCTATAGACATGGATGTCTAGGACGTCTTGGTCTTGGGAGACTCGGAGCTTCTGGTACATCAGATTCAAGGTGAATGGGAAACAAGAGATTTGAAGCTTATTCCATATTGTCAATGTTTGCAGGATTTGATTAAGCAATTCAGATCAGTGGAGTTCACACATATCCTAAGAATGCATAATGAGGTTGCCGATGCTTTGGCTACTCTAGCAACAATGTTGCATCACCCGGACAAGATTCATGTTGACCCGTTACATATTCAGATTCGGGATCAAACATGCTTATTGCAATATGATAGAGGAAGAAATGGATGGCTAGCCATGGTTTTATGATGTCAAAGAATACCTCAGGATGGGAATATACCCAGAGCAGGCAATTGGAGATCAAAAGAGAGCTATTCGACGATTGTCAAATGGATTTTTCCTCAGTGGAGGAGTGCTATGCAATAGAATGCTAGATTTGGGTTTGTTGAGATGTATAGATGCTGGTCAAGCCATGACAGTAATGAAAGAGGTACATGCTGGAGTATGTGGACCTTATATGAGTGGATACATATTGTCTAAGAAGATTCTGTGAGCAGGATATTATTGGCTCACCATGGAGCGTGATTGCATCAATTTCATAAGAAAATGCCATCAGTGTCAGATACATGGGGATCAGATTCATTCTCCGCCGACAGAATTGCATACAATGTCAGCGCCATGGCATTTATCGCCTGGGGAATGGATGTTTTGGACCCATAGATCCTGCAGCTTCCAATGGTCATAGGTTCATTCTGGTAGCCATTGATTATTTCACAAAATGGGTTGAAGCTAAAACTTTGAAGTCAGTGACCAAGAAGGCAGTGGTGGATTTTGTGCATTCCCATACCATCTGTAGATTTGGGATTCAAAAAATGATCTTCACGGACAATGGTGCCAATCTTAACAGTAGTTTGATAAAAGAAGTATGTCAACAGTTTAAGATTGCACACCGTAAATCCACACCGTATCGTCCCAAGGCCAATGGAGCAGTTGAGGCAGCCAACAAAAATATAAAGAAGATGTTGAGGAAGATGGTAGAAGGATCCAGGAAATGGCATGAAAAGCTACCATTTGCGTTGTTGGGTTATCGCACTACTATTCGAACTTTAGTAGGTGCAACTCCTTATTCGTTGGTATACGGAACTAAAGCAGTGATACCAGCAGTAGTTGAAATTCCATCCCTCCAAATTGTCGCTGAATCAAAAATTGATGATGATGAGTGGGTCAAAGCCTGATAGGAGCAGTTGAGCTTAATTAATGAAAAGAGATTAGCAGCAGTATGTCATGGCCAATAGTATCAAAAGATAATGGCAAGAGCATATAATAAAAAGGTACGTCCTAGGAAATTTGAAGTGGGACAATAGGTGTAGAAGTGAGTCTTGCCACATCAGGCCAAAGCAAAGGGCAAGTTCACACCAAAATGGCAAGGGTCGTATATTGTGACCGAAGTGTTGTCCAACGGTGCTTTATGTCTAACAGATGTCGAAGGAAAGTGCATCGACATGGCTATCAATTCTGATGCGGTCAAAAGATATTACGTGTAATTTCTTTGATTATAACTTTGGTTCACTTGATTGTTGTACTTGGTGTTTATCGGATAATGAAATGACGAAGGCAATTCTTTCTTCTATCCAAACAATTTTAACCTTCACTTTCCCCCTTTTGAGCCTTACTTATTCTTTCGTATTCCTCTTTTGGAATCATTAATAAAAATGAAGAATGGATGGAAAATAAATAAATAAATAAATAATAATAACAAAAACAAAAAAAAAGATCACAAGAAAAACAAAGGAGTTAAGTGAACTACGTCTGACCTGATTCCTCAAATAGTATACGTAGGCGCCTCACGGCTCGGTCATAGTGTAAATAAAAGTCAATCCTTCCCCAAGCAATAAAACCAGGGCAGAAGTTATGTTGTTTTTTTTTAATCATGGAAAGAGTTTTGATTCCAAGAGTTGTAATAATTTACCCGTCATAGTTATTTTGAATTTTCAAATCGTTTTCAAAGCCCCACATAAAACCCATATTAATATCCAAAAAGATCTCCCGATCAATGTTCGAGAAATGTCAAGACAGGCAAATGAAAGATGAGAATAACATGTTGGTCCCTGAATGAATAAGGATCATGAGCTAAAAGAATTGATAGTCATAAGAACTCCCAGCAGAGAGAATCTTATCAATAACACTCCAATCTCCATCTGAGCAGATAAAATGAGAGAGTCTTACTGGTGAAAACCTTCACAGGCACCATAAGGCAACACAAGCTGAGAGAAGCAAAATGAGAGAGTCTTATCGGTGAAAACCTTCACATACACCATAAGTGTAACGACCCAGCCCGTCGTTACGGGAATTTACCACCTCGTCATGTTGCAATTATATGTTTTATGCTTTTATATCAGTGTTAGAGCCTATCGGGTGAGTTAGCAGTGAATTGAATTAAAAAATGAAGCAAATAGCATGTTTGAAGGAAGTTTGAATATGGAAAGTCAACCTAGAGTTGACTATCGAGTTAGAGTGCTCGGAATCGGATTCGGATGATTCGACTAGTTTCGAGGGATCATTTATGACTTAGGAGAGCAATCGGAATTGAATTTGGAGAGCCCGGTGTAGTTTTAGGCTTGAATTGGCTAAGGTTGAATTTTGGCGAAATCCGAACGGTAGGTGAGATTTTGATCCGGGAGTCGGAATGGAATTCCGACAGTTGTAGTAGCTCCGCTAGGTGATTTTGGATGTGCCTGCAAAATTTCAGGTCATTTGGACGTCGTTTGGTCGGGTTTTTGATGGAATGTATAATTTGGAAGTTTTGAAGAAACTTAGGCTTGAATCCGTGTGTAATTGGTGATTTTGATGTTTAGGATGGTGTTTTTATGATTGGAACAAATTCGTATCGTGTTTTGGAGTATGTTGGTGGTTTTCGTTGGGGTCCCGGGGGCCTCGGGATGAATTCGGGACCATCATCCGGCATTTTTGGAACTTAAAAATCTGCAGAAAAATTGCAGATCACTGGGCAAAATCCAAGCCTTCGCGTTCGCGTGGCATGGGCCGCGTTCGTGAAGGCCAGGCGAGTCAAGCATCGCGATCGCGAGACAGGGTATCGCGTTCGCGTAGGCCAGGATTCTTGAGCTTCGCGATCGCGTTCAGGATGTTGCGTTCGCGTAGGTTTGTTAGGGTGTGCATCGAGTTCGCGTGAGGGTTATTGCGAACGCGTAGAAGGAAAATCAGACGGCTGGGAGCTAGTGCATCGCGAACGCGTGGGGAGGTCGCGTTCGCGAAGCTCAATCCGGAGCTGGGCATCGCGAACGCGTGGCAAGGAACGCGAACGTGTAGAAGAAAAGTCCAGGCAGTGAATTAAAACCAGAAACATTTCACATACGGGTTTCATTTCATAAACCCCCATTTTTGAGCCCTAGAGAGAAGAAATCACGGGAAAATGATGGGAAATCATCGGGTATTCATCGGAGGTACGTTTCTTGACTCAAAAACATCATTTTATGGTAGAATTAACATCAATCTTCATGAATTTGGGTAGAAATTGTGAAGGATTGTGGCCTAGATATTGAAAACGAAAATTTGGGTTTTGAAAGGCCAATCGAACTCCGATTTTGGTAAATTTTATATGTACGGACTCGTGGCGAGACGAGGGTTCTGGAAATATGAGTTTCAAAATTTTTCGAGATGTGGGCCCGGGGCTCGAGTTTTGCAAATTTCGTGATTTTTGATATTTTTCGAGTTCTTTCGATTGGATGATATTCCATTAGCCTATTTTGATATATTTGTGCTGATTTGTGCTAGTTTTGACGTCCGTGGATGCCGGTTCGAGGAGCTAAGGCGTCGCGGGCATGAGCTTTCGTCGGTTCGAGGTGGGTAATACTTGTAAATGATGTTCTGAGGGTTGGTAAATCCCGGACTTGCACATCTTAGTGCTGTGTTGAGGTGACTTGCACGCCGGATAACGAGCATGGGGTAGAGCACCATTGGGTATTGTGACTTGGTCCGTCCCGCGTAATAAATAATAACACCTAATTGTTGAAATGAATTGGACTAATTACCATGTTTGGACTTCGTGCCAATTATTTGAGTCTTTCAGGGATTGGTATCACTGTCTTGATAACACTGTGCATATTTTATTCTAAATTTAAGGTTTTAAATGGTATTTTGCTATTCAACATTTTTATAAGGTTATGAAAAACTTGAACAAGGTCTTAATAACATTTTTAGCTGTGAGCTAACATGATATTGTTGCCCGTAGGGCTTTCTTGATTATCTGTTAGACTGATTGGGGCCGAGGGCCATATGTTAGGGCATGACATTTTATGTGAGCATATGCATACACATGCATGGATCGGACTGCACGCCGCAGTGGTATACGGATCGGGCTGCGCGCCGCAGCAGGTGTGATATTAATATTGTGCTTGGGCCGTAGGAGCCCCTCCGGAGTCTGAACCCCCACAGTGAGCACGGGTACCCAAATTGGATCGGGCTACACGTCGTAGCGGTCATATGCATTGCATGGCATACATACATTGGTTTGTGTGTACTACGTGGCATAACATTCAACACTCATACATTACTGGCACACATGCATTAGTTGCCTTATTGTCCAGATCTCCTGGTGTAAATTGATAAGGAGTGCTGAGCCCGAGGGGCTGATTTGAGTGCGGACTTGCACTGCTTGAGATTGTATCCAAGTATTGGTATATTATTATGAAAGAAAGTAGCTAAAATTGAGATTTCTAAATAATCTACTCACATATGCTTGAAAGGAATAAAAAGATAGTTCTGTATTGTGTAGCATGAGATAGTGCCTATCGTGGGTTTCATCCCTTCAGCATTATTTACTTTTATTACTGCTGAGTTGGAAGTACTCACACCCGGCTCCCTGCACCTTGTGTGCAGATCTAGGTACATCACAGTGGAGTTGAATCTATTGCGGCTCGGGAGTGCTTTTGGACAGTCGAGGTAGCTGCTAGCGTTCGCAGGACCTGATTCTCCGGTTTGTCTATATTTTTGTTCTGATCATCCCATACTTGTGCACAATTATATTCACTATTTACACTTTGTATACTCTGTAGAGGCTCATGACTCTTGACCCTTCGATCTATGGGAGTTGGTATGCGTGGGACTTGGTTCCCTCTGTTTTGATATATCCATCACTGTTATTTTACAATTGATATGCTTAAATGGTATAAGGCGAGCTCATAGCTCTATGATTGTTGTTCATTGGTCGGGCTGGCCTAGCAGTGTGCTGGGCGCCATCACGACCGGATTTGGGGTCGTGACAAGTTTCAAGCCCTGAAAAGATTTACTTCAGGTATTATGACTTTTACATTTGGTCGCTACGGGGACGCCTGTACTTATCCTCGGGAGGCTGCGAACCTTTAGGAAACACTTCACATTTCTTGGAATTCTTATCGTGCGCACTTGATTCAGCTTGAGATATACTTTTTGAAATTCCTTCCGCACGTCTGTGTACGCATCGAGCGCTCAATAATGTAATTGCCTTATGGCTTGTGATTTCCTCGAACGAGGGGCGAGATATAATCTCTGTGAGTTCATGTTAGGCCAGTCAGGATGAGTTGAGGCTGGACCTTGTTTATGACTTGAGCATCGAGGTGTTGATTTTGTGATTGGGGATTTGGACTTGATCCTTCCCGATTGATAGATTACTGTGTATAATGACTGAGACTGGCTTATATCTATGTATTTGGGCTAGTAGCCATGTTTGGGGCCTTGTGCCGATCTGTAGAGTATTAGGGAGGCTTACTAATGGATGAGTTGTTAATTGTTCGACTCTTGTCTAATCTGTTGTGTAGCCCCGAGCTATGGGCGTGGTGAATAATTATCATATCTCGTAATTGGAAGGTAAAGTGCCTTATGTGTAGTGGAACGAGTTTAAACTCAGGAAGACTAAAGTGATTTTGATATGTGTTATGATTCGAGCAGGTACAACGCATGTTCATGTACCAAATATGATAATATGATTTGTGTAGTATTGAGACTAATGTTGTCGATATGCATTGTGATGTCTTGTCGAGTTGTGAATGTATTGCTAGGATGGTTTTGGTGATTCTCTGGCAGGTGGATAGGCCAATTTACAAAGGGAACTCTGCCGAAATTTTTGGAAAATTTGGGACTTAGAAAAGATTTTGTCACCTAAAGAGGGGGCGTAACTGTTGTGTGTGAATGAATGCAAGAATTGCAAAAGAGTTAATATTTCTGATGATTCGAATCTCCGCCGAAGCTTGTAAATGACTTGAGTTTAATCTAACAAGAACTTTGTGGCATCATTTGAGTAAGAATGCTATGAGTAGCTAGAAGTGCCTTGATGTATGGCTCCGAGCTAAGTTGAGGAGGTTGTTATTGATTAACTAATTGCACTGTTGTGTGTTGTGTTGGCTCTGTCTCTAGGTATGTTGGGAAATTTCGATAAGGGTTATGGTGCTACGTAGATGTGAAGAAATACTAGGATGTTGTGAACTTATGTTGGTAAAGAATGTTCGGTGTATAGAAAAGAAAGATAGCTAATTGTATCTGTATGTAATCATGTTCTACGGTGTCAGAGTTCTAACAAGGCACGAGTGGTTCTGTTCAATAAGATAGCTGAATTACAGCTGAATAAGGGTGAATGATGCTCGAGAATGGTTTTGCGATGTTCAAGATTTTGCTTGTAACAGTAAGGTGCCTTAAGATTTGTGTATGTGGCTAAAGATGGCGGTTTCGTTAGAGAAGATCAAGACTTGTGTTATATCATGTGAATGATGGGATTCTAGGTATCCGTATTGGGAAGTAATGATAACAATTAAAAAAAAATCGCGGGAAGTTCATCAAAATAAAGTATGGTAGAATGTGGTACTTTTGGGAAACATTGAGAGAGTATTCAGTGGCCTATGGGTCTTAGAACCGTGTGGTCTTGTGTACGAGTCTCGTGTGGTAACATGAGTTGATGTATTATGGTACTGCTATTCTATTAACTTGGCAGGGAATATGATCCAAAAAGGACAAGGTAACGTAAACTGATAATATCCAGTGGTATGGTGGTATTCTCTTGTTGGATCGGCTATAATAATTGAGTCGTTGATGGCATAGTGAAATTTCTGAATGGCTTTCGTGGTATGAATGGACGCTTGATGTGCGTTATGTATTTGTATGGTGAAGTACGGAATCAAGCATGGTGATTCATGTGTTATATGTGTGTTTGGAGACTAGAAGTTCTTGTAACCCGCCTACGCAGCGGTGGTATGTCGTGTGTACCGGCACCGTTTAGCGGTTATTGGAAATCGGAAGCCCTAGTGGCTCTCTCTTAGCTTGATATGATGAATTTGGGTTATGATACCTTATTTTAGACTGGTTGACATAAGTCAGGTCGTCTAGACTAATGTGATATGGACTATGTCGGAAAATGGCACAATTGCGTAGCAGAGAGCATCAGAGTATGCTCCAATAGAGTAGTTGTACCCAGGACCAGCGGACGGCTGGTAGGCATTGCTTTGTCAGTTGGACCTTAGTGGCGGATGTCAGTGTAGAGGTATCTACCATTGATTCAGTTCCAGTATTGAGAAACGTTGTCAGATGCGTTTCATGTGGCCGAGCTTGAGGCTATATATATATATATGTTTATTGTAATGAGAAATTTGACTCGGTGTGCATTTCTTTTTGTGAGATTTATGCGTGGATCGGGTGGCACGCCGCCACGGGTTATTTGGATCGGGTGGCACGCCGCCACAGGTATGGTATCTACATCGGGTGGCAGGCCGCCACGGGTATGTCATTGGAGCGGGTTACACACCGCAACAGAATATTGTGAAAATATAGTTAGTTATAAGCTACCTGGTATACAATACTTCCTCGCTTCTGAGGAAAAGACCGTTTTGAGTATCGCTTGGCGAGTGGCACATCGGTTGTGTCCTTTCACGATTTAATATCATACGTTAATTGTTTCACCGTGGGTGAGGTTGATTGCTTGGGTTCAAGACCTAGATCTGTGCGTGGCTAACCGTTTTGAGCTTGGTAGCTTGAGGTGCTTCATGAGTAATAGTGGTTGGATAGAATCACGAATCGTGGCAAGGCCACATGATGTTATGACCTCTCGAGGAGGATTCAGGTACTCTATTTCTATAATGCGAGATGCGATCTCAGTTCTATGTTATGATGCCACAGAGGAATTGAATTGCAGCTCTTTTGCTGGAGACAGTTGTAATGATTTGAGCTGTCATGATTCGAGTTTGTTCAGACGTTTCTATTGGAGCCTATGTTGTGCTCATCGTAGCTTAGGTCGGTGTTGAGGTGTCAAATCACCAGTGCGGTGTGTTATGATCGAAATGAGCGTTGGAGCCAATAGTGAGTGTGAGTATATGTGATTTCAGCTGGTTAGAAAGGTAATACCGAGATTTGGGTCCGAAATCTGTTGTGGTATCAGGTAAAAGTGTAATGGATTCATGAATGGTTGACCTGAGAGATGGGTTTGATATATCGCGTGTTCGGTTGCCATGGGCATGATATGAAGGTGTTGGAACAAGACTCTATCTAATAAAGAGGGTTTTTCAGTTGGTATTTGGTTATCATGGGAAATTATGTGATTAGAGACTATTGTCTCGAGTGATTGGGTTGTTTGATACATCATATGATCTCACCCGGAGTGGTGAGTATGGGTTATTGTAGTGGATTCTAGTGTATCCTGAGTATAGGCATGGGATTAACAATTGTTATATGATTTCGAAAAGTGCAATGTGGTTTATGGTTCATATGGTTTGTGAGATTTCAGCTATATGGTGTTTTCAGACTTATGAGAGATAGGGTGACGTGTGATCGCCCGAATATATGCTTGGTAAGGTCATTCAACTATTGGGTTGCTTCTAGTACAACTCTGAGTCCGCTCGAGGACGAGCGTTTGTTTAAGTTGGGGAGAATGTAACGACCCGGCCCGTCGTTACGGGAATTTACCACCCCGTCATGTTGCAATTACATGTTTTATGCTTTTATATCGGTGTTAGAGCCTATCGGGTGAGTTAGGAGTGAATTGAATTGAAAATGAAGCAAATAGCATGTTTGAAGGAAGTTTGAATATGAAAAGTCAACCAGGAGTTGACTATCGAGTTAAAGTGCTCGGAATCAGATTCTGATAATTCGACTAGTTTTGGGGGATCATTTATGACTTAGAAGAGCAATCGGAATTGAATTTGGAGGCCCGGTGTAGTTTTAGGCTTGAAGTGGCTAAGGTTGAATTTTGGCGAAATCCGAACGGCAGGTGAGATTTTGATCCGGGAGTCGGAATGGAATTCCGACAGTTGCAGTAGCTCCGCTAGGTGATTTTGGATGTGCCTGCAAAATTTCAGGTCATTCGGACGTCGTTTGGTCGGGTTTTTGATGGAATGTATAATTTGGAAGTTTTGAAGAAACTTAGGCTTGAATCCGTGTGTAATTGGTGATTTTGATGTTTAGGATGGTGTTTTTATGATTGGAACAAATTCGTATCATGTTTTAGTATGTTGGTGGTTTTCGTTGGGGTCCCGGGGGCCTCGGGGTGAATCCGGACCATCATCCGGCATTTTTGGAACTTAAAAATCTGCAGAAAAATTGCAGATCACCGGGCAAAATCCAAGCCTTCGCGTTCGCGTGGCATGGGCCGCGTTCGCGAAGGCCATGCGAGTCAAGCATCGCGATCGCGAGACAGGGTATCGCGTTCGCGTAGGCCAGGATTCTTGAGCTTCGCGATCGCGTTCAGGATGTTGCGTTCGCGTAGGTTTGTTAGGGTGTGCATCGCGTTCGCGTGAGGGTTATCGCGAACGCGTAGAAGGAAAATCAGACGGCTGGGAGCTAGTGCATCGCGAACGCGTTGGGGAGGTCGCGTTCGCGAAGGTCAATCCGGAGCTGGGCATCGCGAACGCGTGGCAAGGAACGCGAACGTGTAGAAGAAAAGTCCAGGCAGTGAATTAAAACCAGAAACATTTCACATACGGGTTTCATTTCATAAACCCCCATTTTTGAGCCCTAGAGAGAAGAAATCACGGGAAAACGATGGGAAATCATCGGGTATTCATCGGAGGTAAGTTTCTTGACTCAAAAACATCATTTTATGGTAGAATTAACATCAATCTTCATGAATTTTGGTAGAAATTGTGAAGGATTGTGGCCTAGATATTGAAAACGAAAATTTGGGTTTTGAAAGGCCAATCGAACTCCGATTTTGGTAAATTTTATATGTACGGACTCGTGGCGAGACGAAGGTTCTGCAAATATGAGTTTCAAAATTTTTCGAGATGTGGGCCCGGGGCTCGGGTTTTGCAAATTTCGTGATTTTTGATATTTTTTGAGTTCTTTCGATTGGGTGATATTCCATTAGCCTATTTTGATATATTTGTGCTGATTTGTGCTAGTTTTGACGTGCGTGGATGCCGGTTCGAGGAGCTAAGGCATCGCGGGCATGAGCTTTCGTCGGTTCGAGGTGGGTAATACTTGTAAATGATGTCCCGAGGGTTAGTAAACCCCGGACTTGCACATCTTAGTGTTGTGTTGAGGTGACTTGCACGCCGGATAACGGGCATGGGGTAGAGCACCATTGGGTATCGTGACTTGGTCCGTCCCGCGTAATAAATAATAACACCTAATTGTTGAAATGAATTGGACTAATTATCATGTTTGGGCTTCGTGCCAATTATTTGTGTCTTTCAGGGATTGGTATCACTGTCTTGATAACACTGTGCATATTTTATTCTAAATTTAAGGTTTTAAATGGTATTTTGCTATTCAGCATTTTTATAAGGTTTTGAAAAACTTGAACAAAGTCTTAATAACATTTTTAGCTGTGAGCTAACATGATATTGTTGCCCGTAGGGCATTCTTGATTATATGTTAGACTGATTGGGGCCGAGGGCCATATGTTAGGGCATGACATTTTATGTGAGCATATGCGTACACATGCATGGATCGGACTGCACGCCGCAGTGGTATACGGATCGGGCTGCGCGCCGCAGCAGGTGTGATATTAATATTGTGCTTGGGCTGTAGGAGCCCCTCCGGAGTCTGAACCCCCACAGTGAGCACAGGTACCCAAATTGGATCGGGCTACACACTGTAGCGGTCATATGCATTGCATGGCATACATACAATGGTTTGCGTGTACTACTTGGCATAACATTCAGCACTCATACATTACTGGCACACATGCATTAGTTGCCTTATTGACCAGATCTCCTGGTGAAAATTGATAAGGAGTGCTGAGCCCGAGGGGCTGATTTGAGTGCGGACTTGCACTGCTTGAGATTGTATCCGGGTATTGGTATATTATTATGAAAGAAAGTAGCTAAAATTGAGATTTCTAAATAATCTACTCACATATGCTTGAAAGGAATAAAAAGATAGTTCTGTATTGTGTAGCATGAGATAGTGTCTATCGTGGTTTTCTTCCCTTTAGCATTATTTACTTTTATTACTGCTGAGTTGGAAGTACTCACACCCGACTCCCTGCACCTTGTGTGCAGATCTAGGTACATCACAGTGGAGTTGAATCTATTGCGGCTCGGGAGTGCTTTTGGACAGTCGAGGTAGCTGCTAGCGTTCGCGGGACCTGATTCTCCGGTTTGTCTGTATTTTTGTTTTGATCATCCCACACTTGTGCACAATTATATTCACTATTTACACTTTGTATACTCTGTAGAGGCTCATGACTCTTGACCCTTCGGTCTATGGGAGTTGGTATGCGTGGGACTTGGTTCCCTCTGTTTTGATATATCCATCACTGTTATTTTACAATTGATATGCTTAAATGGTATAAGGCGAGCTCATAGCTCTATGATTGTTTTTCATTGGTCGGGCTGGCCTAGCAGTGTGCTGGGCGCCATCACGACCGGATTTGGGGTCGTGACAATAAGGCGTCGAAAGTTGAGAGAAATAGGAGAGTCTCATTAGTGAAAACCCCTCGAAGGGCACTATGAGGCGACAAGGTAGAATGGCGGAAATGGTCCTCATTTTTGTGAAAGAGTTGGGCACATGTTCATCCCCAGCAAGTGAAGACATCAGAAAGATTGATCGACACAAATAGACTGGGTTGATTAATCCGGAATGCACGACATGGTCGTTGGAATTAGTTGTACCACCCAGATAAGTTTCTTTTTTTTTTCTCAGCATTGGTTCGGAATGATTTTCTTTTTCTATACTTTTTCATTTCTTTATTTTTGTTTTTGAAAGATCTTTCTAAGCTTACTGCCAAATGCCAAAATAGGGCAAAGCAAAATATAAGCAAGATATACCAAGGAGAAAAGAAATATGAGGAAAAATACAATGAAGAGTAATAGTTGAGAAATTTGTAGATAAGGATAGTCGGGAAAAAGGATCATTCCCGACAGATTGTTGACCAAAAGTCCAAGAGGGACGAACAACTAAAGCGGGGAAAGGAGAAAAGGAAAAACCGTCCCCAACAGCAATGTCATCCCCAACAAATAACATCGTTCCTCAACGAAGTTCGAGAACGTAGAGCAGGGAGAAAAAAAAGGAAAACCATCCCCAACAGGAGTGGCACGACTGTCACGACCCAAATCCGGTCATGATGGCGCCCAACACTAAAGCTAGGCAAGCCAGACCAACAACTATTTTCAAATAGAAAACTAGTCCCAAAAGGAAAACTCAAGAAGAATATATGAGTCAATAAACACTCCAATAATAATAGTATTAATAAATAACTGAGAAGTGCGAATATCGAAATAACACTCTCAAAAGATCTGGGTCACGAGTATAGAGCCTCTAAACAAAACCAAATAGTAATAGAAGTACTGAATGAAATACTCAAGTCTGAAACATATAGTAATAACTGAATGGAATGAGAAGCTAGGTTCTGCGAACGCCGGCAGCTACCTCAGCAACTTGAAATAACACTGATATAAGCTGGAGTGCTCGTCTAACCCTCCTGGGTACCTGAATCTGCACACAAAGGTGCAGTGAGTAAAAAGTATATATTAACAGTTGAAAGCAGGAAATCCACAGAATACTGCAGAGTAAAGCTAAACTACAGTCCGATGCCTACCACGAACTAACAACAACAGCAAGTCACAATTAGCATAGATAATTCAACAGATAAAGATGCAATGCAATGCATATGACCATTACGGCGTATAGCTCGATCCATTCAGCGTCGACGGCGCTCACTAGGGGTGTGTACAGACTCCGGAGGGGCTCCTACAGCCCAAGCGCAATACCGCTGCAGCGTGCAGCCCGATCCTCATATCAGAATAACCGCTGCGGCGTGCAGCCCGATCCATCCTCAGTCCACAATAATCAGAAAAGTCACAAAACAGCTCAATTTATTTAATTCCAGATTCCAGTTCATAATTTATTAAAATACTTTAACTTTTATTTAATTTGTTTTCCAAAACAGGTGACTTAGCATTTCAATACTGTGATTTCAAAACCAGGACTGAGATCAGTGATTAAGCAAGTATAGCTATCACATATATTCTATCCCCTAGGGATACAACAGGTCGGCACAAGGCCCCAAACATGGCTTACAGCCCACAAATATGTCAAACACAGTGTTTTTCAATCACTAATAGCATATTATCCATATTTGGGATGGACCAAGTCTCAATCCCCAATCACACTCAATCTCCCACCTTCCACGGGGTGCGAGTCACATCCTACTAGCGTCACAATGTGCTAAGCCGGGATTTCGAACCCTCGGGCTACCATATACACAAACTACTCACCTCTAGCCGGCCGTGGACTCGTTCGCGAAGCCTATTCCTTTTGAATTTGCCGCCTCGTGCGTCGAATCTAAATCGAAAATTTGAAAGGCTCATGGCTGCGGTTGGGTCTATCTTCAACAACATTACCCCGATCTCTCTCCAATCCAAAGTCCACAAAGATTTTATATATATATTTATATATGAGTGTATGAGAGAGAAAGAGAGAGATATTATTTGTGTTATCTAGGACTATGATTGGTGGCTGGCGATGGTGAAATAGAGAAGAAACGAAGCAATGGTTGTAGGGCAACGGCGATGAGAAGTATTTATCATTTCTAAAATAATTTCTAAAGATTAGGCGGAAATATTTTATGGATTAGGAGGGAATATTTTTTTGGTGAAAAGCTATTTGGATGTGAAAATTAGATAATAGTACGCAGAAACGTTTTCTTTAAATTAGTAAATTTTAGTGGCCATTTCTTTTTATTGCCAGCAAAAAGGTATACTTAATACAAGCCAATTCAAGCCTTATTCTATACCAAACCTCCATATTCGATTCTGATTGCTCTCCTAAGTCATAAATCATCCCCCGAAACTAGTCGAATCATCAGAAATCTATTCCGAGTTTTCTATCTCATCGGTCAACATTCGGTTGACTTTTCCAAACTAACATTCCCATAAAGAGGTTTATTGCCTCATTTCAAACCGGATTCGATCCGATTTGCTTCTAACTCTCCAAACACATATGAATGAACATATTAAAGTATAAAACGAAGAAGACGGGGCGGTAACTCCGATAACTACAAGTCGGGTCGTTACATTCTCCCCAACTTAAACAAACGCTCGTCCACGAGCGTATTGAGAGTTGTTATAGAAGCCATCCAATAGCTGAATGATTTTACCAATAATATACCCGGGGTGATCCCTCGTTATCATATCTCGCATGGACCCGATAACACAATACAGCCGAACTTTTGCAGTCCATTTAATCCATAACCAACCCATAGAACCACGCCGCACTTTTTGAAAATCATACCCAGATCGGAATTTCACATCTCAACTTAGAGTAAGCCCGAACCAGCTGTAATAACCCATACTGGCACCCTCAGGTGAAAACATATGATATACCGCCTAAACCAAACACTTGGAATCATAACTTCTATTCACAATAGTTGTCCCCAGCAACCAATAACCGGCAGAGAACCTCTTATTAGCTAAAACCTTATTCCCACACTTTTCTATACTGCCAACGATGAATGAAACACGCTATGAACCGTAATCACCTCTCAGATCACCTATTCATTAAACCACTTCCCTTGATCAGGTCAAACATCGATATTATCTTCCTAACAAGTTGAGATCAAATCTGTCTGTATCCATTAATGAACCAAAAGATCACATCGAATCCAACACCACTCTGGTGATATGATACCTCGATACAAGTCTAAACCACATCTTGCATAATACACGCACCAGTAAGAAACAATCTGAACACACTCAAATCAGGACAATGACTCAAACGAAAGAGTTGTACCTCAAGCTCATCAATACCATTACAATACAAGGTTGAGACCCCGTCTCACATCATAGAAATAGAATGCCCGAATCAACCTCGAAAGGTCATAATTCCCATAGCCTCGCTATAATGCGCGATCCTATCGCACCACCGTTACACCTGAAACACCTCAAGTTGCTATGCTCAAAATCAATAACCACGCACATTTGTTGTCTGAAACCAATGCAATTCTTTACACCCACGATGAAACATAGGACACACCAAACAACCCGATAGACCATAATCATTGCTCCATACACCGAGCGAGACTCAATTACTCTTCCCGCTCGACTTTCTCTATGAATTCTCAATGGAACCCCACCACATGTGCCCATAACTAACAAATCACAATGTCTTACAACAGCGAAAAACAACTCATGGTTAACCAAGCTAACTCAAGCTAAATGTGTAGCCATATCAGCATGCCAACGAATTCAGTGCCAAGAATCCTGAAGCCGCTCCTTCCCCTTTTATTACCTCATGCCGAAGTCGTACGATACGGTGCCCGGCATCAAATAAATACTAAAATCCAAAATCTCACCCGGTTACATGCCCGACTATACGAAATGCATCTGAAACATCCCTCAATAATGGAATTGAATCAATAATAGCAACCTCCGCACTGATATCTATTACATATGCCCAACTAAGAAACTACTACTTCCCAGCTATCTGCTAGTTCTTTGAAATATAAATTACTCTGCTAAAATATATTCTAACGCATTTCACCACTTAGCCCGTGGCATTCCTGGCATAGACCCTAAGGCAATAGTTCAAAATCACCCCAACACTAAGACAAC
This sequence comes from Nicotiana noctiflora, assembly GCA_032618575.1. Taxonomy (NCBI): domain Eukaryota; kingdom Viridiplantae; phylum Streptophyta; class Magnoliopsida; order Solanales; family Solanaceae; genus Nicotiana; species Nicotiana noctiflora. The sequence goes on from JASVEL010010431.1 coordinate 21,143, forward strand.
CAGTCTGAATTCAAACATCACATCCAAAATAAAATATACCACGCATAAAGATCCACAATTACCACATAACACGTACATCAGAACTCCATATAACACATAAATCATCATACCTGATCTCAGTTCTACCGTGCGAATACATGCACCCATCAAGTATCCATTCATTCAAAGAGAGATATTCAAAAATTTGCCTACTCATCTGAAACTCGCTTATCCGATCACTTTGAAGGAATTCCTACACATCTTATGCTCTGCATGTCATACACATGCCTTGTGCAAATTCTTACAATACTAACATGACAGATGAGATCGGTATACATTCTTACCCACCGTCAAGACAACAATTCATTAGTTTTATACTCTTGGCAAGGACTTTCACCTTATTCTGAACCAAACAATGGTCTTAGCTCTTTACCTTACTTCATATATTCAAATTGAACTGATTTCGAATTCAATGATCTCGTTTCACTCAGTACGAACTGCTCAGGCAATAAGCCACTCCAGACATAAGTAAATGTCTGATATGATGCCCCAATGTGCCAATGGGTTACCGATTCAAATGCGGTACTAAAGGAAATTATCAAATCCTACGCACCAACACAGACTTTCCTTGGAAAACAGGAAGCAAGACATACCACGATGGCATATAGAGAACTATACTCGATACCACACTGTTGCGGCATGCAACCCGCTCCAGATAGCATACCCATGGCGGCGTGCCACCCGATCCACACATAACTATCACATAATAACATGCTCATCGAGCCAAATTTGCTCATTACAACATAATACCGAGTATCGGTCGTACGCATGCTAAGTGCATGATATCATCCCTGAGGGATATTTAACGTTATAAACTACAAAACTCAAGCACAACTGAGATGCGATGTACAATTGGAATTTCAAAAGTCAAGATGCTCGTATAACGTCATTCCTACATGGATTCTTAACATATAGCAATTTCTCAAGCCGTTTCACACTCACCCAGCGTAATGCATCACTACGCGAAACATCTGACAAAGAAACATCAACTAACTACTCCTCCACGAGGACCGCATTACAAAAATGTACACATCTGGCCTGGTATAGGGCCATTATTCACATTAAATGTATCCACCGACTTCAAGCCGATCCTCATCACACTGAAGTGGCCTAATAACCTTTCAAACGTCCATGATAACTTCCATTTTGCTTCATAGAACACAAGAACCACCATCATAATCGGAGTAATCCTCCCTAGTTCACAACCCAATATGCCACGTGCCCTCCAGGCATGAATTCCTCAATTTAACGACATTATCATAACCTTCATACTTGGTTTACATCTTTAACTAGTCAAGTGACTGTCTGCCACACTTATATAATCTTCTAGTGGAAAACACTCCCACAACATACCATAACAATATCTGGGGCGCACCTTCAAACCACTAGTCGCACTAACGCTGAAGAGCGATCAAGAATCATTAACCAGGACACAACATCACTCTTAGGTGATGCTGAAGATGATATTAATTTATCTTAACCATCAAAACTTCCTTCTTTCTTGTTCGATCTCTTGACATCTTGTTAAAACTTTTCCTTCACTCGTGCCATTTTCGGCTCAATTTCTACAGTCAGAATTGGTTCGCTAGTATACTTTAAGACAGAACCAACATAGCACATAATCGTGCAATTAGCTACTCAACGCAGTCTCACCAACTTAGCTCGAAGCCATATATCACAACTCACTATACTCATAACGCGTATGCTTCATTGCTGTCGTAATACCATAATGAGATTAAAGTTGCTCTTTCATAAGCTTGTGGACACAAATCATCTGGAATTTTAACTCTTCTGCATTGTTTTCTTGCATTCACCCATATAACAGTTAAGCCTATTTTCTAGGTGTCCAAATTTTTACTAAGTCCCAAATTTTTCAAAAATTACGGCAGAGTTTCCTTTGTTATTAGGCCTATCCACCTATCAAAGAATCAACAAAACCATCCTAAAAGCATGGCTACAACTTAACAAAACATCAAAATGTATATCAACAACATTAACCTCAATACTACATGTTTCACATTATCAAAATTGATACAGGGACATGCGTAGCACTTATTTGAATCATAACACATATAAAATACCGCCAATTTATTTTTTCGAGTCTGAACTCATACTGCCACACCTATTGCACTTAACTTTCCAACTAGGAGATACGACAGTATTCTTCACGCGCCCGCAACTTGGGGCTACACAACAGATCGCAAAAGAACGAATCACTTAACAGTTTATCTATTATCCCACAAACTTCTTCATCACTATCAAGATTACATAGATACACCTCACAATGCTAACTTACTCATCGCATGGATATTCGACCGCCATCCTGGCTAATAAGGACATTATCGAACACATAAGTTCAAGCACTTGCTCACATAATCAACACTTCGGTGCTTATGCCATAGGCGAAGATTCGGCCTCGAGACCTCCTGTCTGGCCCAAAATGATCTCACAAAGATTACTTCTCGCTCCTCGATCAAGAAATCTCCGGCCATCGATGCAGATGTATTACAGAATGCTCGCGTGCGCGTATAGACGTGTGAAAGGAATTTCAAGAGTTATTTTCTCAAGCTGAATCAAATACGCACGATAAGAATTCCAAGAAAGTGAAGTGTTTCCTAAAGTTCTATAGCCTCCCGAGGATAGATACGGACGTCTACGTACCGATCCGCGAGAGCCTACTAAACCGACTCATGACTTGCGAGGCCTAGTAACCAGGCTCTGATACCAACTTGTCATGACCCAAATCCGGTCGTGATGGCACCCATCACTAAAGCTGGGCAAGCTAGACCAACAACTATTTTCAAATAGAAAACCAGTCTCAAAAGGACAAACTCAAGAAGAATATATGAGTCAATAAACACTCCAATAATAATAGTATGAATAAATACTGAGAAGTACGAATATCGAAATAACACTCCCAAAAGATCTGGGTCACGAGTCTAGAGCCTCTAAACAAAACCAAATAGTAATAGATGTATTGAATGAAATACTCAAGTCTGAAACATATAGTAATAACTGAATGGAATGAGAAGCTAGGTTCTGCGAA